>BQNB010025004.1:7312-36329 GCA_026074375.1 Tanacetum coccineum
AATCGAATCACAAAAATAAAAATAACACTAGTAAATAGGATACTTACAATGCTATATAAAGCAAGATCGGACTCGATTAAAACTCGTCTCGTCCCCCTTTGACATTAGTCGTGACTTCGGACCAAACCAAAACCAAAAACCGAATATTTTTCCAATTAACCAAGCTTGCTACCATGTTTTATTTACCATAAAAACCATTACTTCCAACCCATTTCGACCAAACTCGGCCCGAACTCAAACTACCAAAATACCCATTGCATGTTGCGGTTTTTTAGTAGGATATGTAGGAAATGATGAGGGGATTAATATTTTAAAGTCGGATCATAATGCATGTCGAAAAATCAAAGGTTTTGGTGGGTGTGGTGTGTGGCCGGTCGAACAAAGAAGAAAGGAGGAAGACTAATTTTTCTAAAAATAAAAATGTATAGGTGTGTTGTTATATATATAGAGGTATAGTTTAACCATTTGTCACCTTTAGTCCCTCCATCCTTATTATTCTTTCAAAATTAGTACAAAGGTTATTTGTTTCATTATGTAACCGACCAAAGGCTTGGGATTATACTTCCATGACTAAATTTATTTCCGTCACACTTAATTTGGTTTAAAATATTAAATAAAAATGTTAACTCGCTTCAAAATAAAGTTTTGAATCGGTTTCGACTAACTCGGGACGAGGACGATAAAATACAAATTATCATCATAAAAATAATAACGAAGCGCGTCTAAATTTCTACTATACTCAAAACGCTTAACGGTCGTGCGGTCAAACGTTGACTCGCGAAATGACAAAAGTAAAAATTTCTAAATTCCGTTCGTAATAAAATACAAAAATATTTATTTTCAACAATTAAAATTTTTCATGTCGACGATCGATCATAGAAATTCATAAAATAATAATTATGATGTCGAATCGGCGATCGTCATACGCGCCGTAAAACTCGGGTTGTTACATTCCACCCACCTTAAGGAAGCGTCGTCCCGGTGCTCGCCCTTTCTTACTCTTCTTAACTTTGCTTGCGATGAGACGTTTCCCTCAACATCGAACGGACTCACATGCTCGTACCCGAAAATCACGCGATATATTACTCGCCTTGACTATTCCAGATGGAGAGTCAACAAAACAAATGGTAATTCATACCAATGAAATCAAAACTTAATTATAATCGCTCTTTATCACAAGATACAAACTACGCCATGGAACGTATCCGGGAAAACATAAATCACATCGTTTTTAAACGAAAGACTTTAAACGAAAGATTAACCCAAATCTTAATTTGGTGATCATTCCAACAAAACAAAGCGCACATCGCTACACAAAACCGAAACATACGTCGCTAACCAAAGCCCAAGCGTACGTCATCGTCCAAAACCAAAATACTCATCAATATCCAAAACCAAAATACACATCAACATCCAAAACCAAAATACACGTGTCGCCATCCCGGTCTTATTTAATAATGCACCACCGGTTGCGAAAATATTCCACAGTACATATGACCCCACCAAACGCATTATAGCGCTAACACATAAAATCACATAAGCACATAATCACATATTCGTTATTTTACGATGACTTTACATTTCGGCCTAGCTTTACTTAGGCACTTTATCACACTTGCTCATTATCACACTTAGCAATAATCATGCTTGCTTATTATAAGGCCTTAGCAAAATAACTGTACTTGCTTACTATGAAGCCTTAGAAAAATAACTGTGCTCGCTTACTATGAAGCCTTAGCAAAATAATTGTGTTCGCTTACTATGAAGCCTTAGCAAAATAACCGTGCTCGCTTACAATGAAGCCTTAGCAAAATAACTGTGCTCGCTTACTATGAAGCCTTAGCAAAATAACCGTGCTCGCTTACTATGAAGCCTTAGCAAAATAACCATGCTCGCTTACTATGAAGCCTTAGCAAAAATGATCACGACATGTGGGTAGGCATTACCCAAGCCGATCCAAATCACATTATACCATGCTTGCTAAATAGTCAAGCCATTCCGACAATAATTCTGACTTAATCACGGCTAAGTCCTAACCAACAATGACCACGCTCGTTAATCGTCAAGCCATGATCGACAATAGTTCTGACTTAATCACGGTTAAGTCCTAACCAATCATAGTCATGCTTGTGGGTTTATCTCGCCACGAATGACTATAGATTTTTGGGATACCAATCCATGTTCACAGAAGAACTTTTGGGTGTGTGTACCCGTCTAATTGAACTTTTGTTTATTTCTGGGCAAATATACCCATTCACTCACATTCTAAGCCACATCATGGGCTACACAAAAGCGACATAAGCGCTTGTTAACATTTAAAGCACATAGCACGTAAAGTACATTTTTCACATAATTCTGCGGTGATAATCCCGCAAGAATACACATATTGTCGAAAGACAAACAATCAAGAAATAATCAAGAAAACAATTGAGCATCATGGGCGGAATTAAAACTCCAACGTTTCCACATGGCGACTAGCACAATCGGCTCGGCCCTAACACGTCACATCAATCCTAAATGACTCAACTAATTAAGTCGAGATAATTACACACATTCCTAATTCGATACCTTTTGACTTAGGCGTTAGCTACTTTGATTGTTCCTCTAGGATGGGAACGGATGTCGCCATTCAGATAGAGTCTTCAATCTTTTTGCCCTTATATACGTACACTAAGTCGTTACATCAAGGAGTAAGGACCACTACACCTAACCTTAAGTCAGGGGTCGCTTAGTGTCTTATTCTAGTCCTCGACGATCCAGGTATAGTTACAACTATACTACCACTACCTCCATTTTGGGGAAAGAAAGTCTTCTTCACGGCCATCGGTTGTTGCATCAATGGCAACACACATTTAACGTAGGAGAAGTCTTCTCCATTCCTCACTTTCAACCTCGGAACTAAACACCTTAGCTTCCACCCACCTTGGGAACTTTACATTTTCAAAAAAGATCCCTTCTTAGTATCGATACCCGGTTTACACCCTCGATTACTCAATTCTATAATTGCTCACTAGCACACCGACCACACTTAGTCTCGACACGTGTCTCCATAACAACCGTCGATCTTATGTTATCACGAATTAGACTTCACTCCTTTCTAGACACACTCGTTCTGAACAATACCGTTGGTATTTTCCCTTCGGGACAACTCGGTCACAACGACTCACATGAGACTCTATCGATGCAGTCAATAGGAGTAAGGTTACTTGCACAAGAATCCGTAACAGGGGTAAAAACATTTTCTCCTTCCAAAAGTTTGACCCAAACGTTTATCCTAATTATCCAGCATTTTAAGGGTGACGATTTATCCGACATACGTGGTTCTTCCGAAATTACGCATAGTTGATCAAGTTATGCATAATTGAGGACCAAACGACGTCATAAAATTTTGGTTGTTTTAAAAGAAAGAAAGAAGATAGCATCATTCCATTCTCCATTCTCATTATTTACAATTCTTTTTTGAAAAGAAAATTTATTTGACACCATAGGGTCAGTTTATGAAATTTGAAAACATAATTTCAATTATTTACACAAACAGTTTATACAACAAAATCAGTACAATTCGCGTAAATAACATTCGTTCAACACACGAATTCGTTATTGCGATCCACAGTTTTAAAATCATCAATTCACAAGACATCTTTTTATATAGTTCAGTCAACGATCACAGCAAGTATCAAAAATAATACCCACTCATGGACTATGCAAGTAAGTAACATACACATGCAAAAGATTCGCCAACTGAAGTTACCCAACACTCGGGGTCAAATCAATCTCTTAATTAGTCAAATGTCTTGAGGTAACTACGACCTCCAAGCACCACTTTAGTAAACAACATATACATTAATTCTCTGTAAAACCCTGTATTTATAATATTTCTCTAAATTTTGAAGAATTCATTTTTATTATTTTAGTCGATTTTATTAAAATCGTCAATTTAAAAACTCTCGCGAATCCTACAATTTAAGTCATCCGTTTTATCGATTGAGAAATCAACGAAAGTCATATTTAGCCATGAGAGCTTATTTTATTTTATTTTTATTATTTTTCATCTTTTATTCGTGTTTGACCGAAACCGCATCAAAATAGTGTTTTTACAATTTTTAATATTTTAACTACGTGTTTTAAAAACAAATATTGTGGAATAAATATTTTAGAAAAATAAAAATAAAAATATAATTTATAAACATAACATATAAACCAAACACCCTCATTAATTGTTTTAGGCTCTATCAAAACTAGAAACCAAACACCCCCTTATTATATTTTACTCCTACTAAATCCTAAACCAAACACACCTTTATATTTGTATTTCCTCCAACAAAACCAAAAACCAAACACTCCTTAATATTTTTCTATATATAACCCAAGCCCAAATCTCCCCTTTTTATAAAACTTCTTATAAAAGCCTACTCCCCTATTTCTTTTATATAAACCGAAACATAAACCCAATATACACAATGACTCTTTTTTTAGATAATAGGCAATACATACTATGTTAGGATAATTACATTCTAAATATATTAGATATTTCCCATAACCAGCATGCTATACTCCCCAAATAACCAAGAACACGCCTAGTTCTTCTCTCCTTCTTCCTGTTCGATGACCAAGCAGAAAAACCCACCACCATCATCCTCAAATCTTCACCAAATCCCTCTTTTATTACCCCAAAACACATATAAACTAATACTTAACATTCCTTACTAATTGAAATCAACCATCCAAGGTTTTCTCTCAAGTTCTTGATTTTTCAAGATTTTGATTTTCAAGATTTTATTGAGTTTTGGTTCAATTGAAGCATCAAGGGTTAAATAACTAGTGTGTGTACAAGATTTGGTAAAGTGAAAACAAGTTTCGGTCTTTGTTTTGGGGTTTTATGGGGTGCGGCCAAACACCAAGAATCACAAGGGTAGTTTGTTTTGATCATCTTGCAATTGCATTGCACTTTGTGAGTTTTCTATTTAATTTTTATGTTGATTTAATTTTATATATACTTGCATGTACATTGATTATGTTTGAGAATCCATGAAATAAATTTGAAGTTATAATTCTTATGTTGTTGGCGAGATTAGTGAGTTAAGAGATGTATTAGGTTAGTTTAAAATTATTGAAAGCGTATTTGATGCAAAAATTTAGAGATTTGATAGGGTTTTATAACCCTCAATTAGACTAGAAAGTTTAGGCTTGAATTGGCTAGATGAGTATTGTGTAAACTGAGATTTTAATTTTTAGAATGATAGTGTTCGCCCTAAAGATGGTTTCGATATAAGGTAGAGCATCTAACTCTTAAAAACAAAAAAGATATGGCATTTTAAAATTCGAAAACTAAAGTGGCAAAATTCTGCATACACGGTTTTTGCGCAGAATTTTGGTCCATCTTGCGCGAAGTGTAACTTGGTCATGCCAATAGGTTTTTTAGGTTTTCAGGACCCTACGACTAAGTACTTCGAGTCTACTTTTCAACAAACTAGGCTTCGTCGATTTTCAGAATGTAAATGTGAGTCAAACCCTTTGTACAAGTTTATGTATCAAAACTGTGGTTGTTGTCTAGAAATTCGATTGTAAAGATGCAGTGAGCAGGCGGATCAAAACTTAATATTTTTCGACGAAATTTAAACTGTAGCATCTTCATAATATTTATGACTTTCGTGAATTTTTCCAGAATTTTCTTTAAGGTTTAGATAGGTCAGATGGAGCCAAACTTTTGCAAAGTACAGCAGACCCTGTTTTGGGATAAGTTGCATTGTTGTATTTTTAAAAATGGTTAGAAGTGGCTATGATTTTTTAGGAAGCTACTGAGGTTTAACAACATATATATATGGGTGAATATGAAAGGGGAATGTCGGTTGTGACCATTTAGTATCTCTTTAAGTGTGGTTAACGTCTAGTAAAAACCGGTAAAATTTCAGAAATATAAGTGTAGCATTTTTAGTGGTTCTCGATCATGGATTCTTAAGCATAGGATATTACTACATGCCGATATATATAAATATGTATATATTTACTCGTACTATGTTACATCTAATTATAAGTGTAAATTTTAAATACGCGCCACTTATTTTAGGTCGTGGTTGATTCGTCGGTGCTTATTCTCTTTATTTGATTCTTGTTCGACTACTTCTATCCACGGTGAGTTCATAGCCCCATCTTTGCTTCTTTAATGGTTTTCATAACTATTTTCGAGGTAAGAATACATGCTTGTTTTACTAAGCAAAATTATTGATTCCAATTTCATAAGCGTTACATGAATGTTTTTACTAAAGATTTTACTTGCTTTTCACATGATTTCTATTACATTTTTTATACATGGTTGTTTACCATTGAATTTATTAAAGCTTAAATTGCTTACTAAATGATTTGAGATAATTGTTTATCTATTTACAAAATTGTAAGTTTTGAACATATACCTGTTTTAAATTGGACACAAGTGCTTGAAGGGTATTCTTGACCCGTTATTGTGAATTATCGTAGGAGTACCTATTGCTAAAGACCCTAATATCGTGAACCGTTAACTACCTATGATGGGTAGACGCTAGTGTAATAAATAGTACTATGGGGTGACTCCCCGTCCAGGGTCTGAATCCTTTTGGAACACCCACTTTCAACGGATATATTACTCTGAGAATTAGGTATATAACAATAATACCAAATCTTTTAGGGCAAACTATATTTTCTCGTCAAAGGGATCGATTGTCACGAGCTCAATGCAATAATTCTGTTACTTGACACTGCATTCGTTGCATTGTCATTGGTTGATCTTATACCTTGTGATCCACTACTAAGCATACTTAATTTATTAAATTACTACTTGGATTTGAAAACAATTCTTCTAGATGTTGTAACGCTATTTTTCTTACTAAAACATTACTTGATTTATATCAATACTGTTTTTACTTAAACATATGAATTCACCAACATTATTGTTGACATTTTTGCATGTATTTTCTCAGGTTATATCTTGTTAGCTGAGCATTGGGAGCATTCAAGACGCGTGGATATCAACAAAACTTAAGGACTCAGTTTGCTTCACATTCGATAACTTTTTAACTTCAAATATACAAAATGATTCACGTTTAAACTCTTGTAATCTTGTTAAATTATAAATTATTAGGACCTGATTTTAGTCTAAAATTTTAATCGAATGTGACATTTTATTAACGTCTCTTTTGAGGTCATTTTCTGTAACTTGTACTTTATACTATGAAGTAGCACCCCAAAGTGGTTTTCCGCTGCGTTGTGATTTTATGAGGGTGTTATAGATTGGTATCAGAGCTACTGGTTATAGAGAAAACTTTTAAAACCTAAACTATAACCGTTTTTCAAAAACTTTTAAGAGTCCTTCACCATTGTCCGATATTCGCGCGCGCTTGCACCCAGGTAATTTATCTGCTCCCTTTTTGAATCCCTATTACTATTACATTAATAATAAGTATATAATATTTGGTTATGATTTTTCCTCCTACGTCTATCTTATGACGCCCTACTACTTGCCTTATATCGGTCGGTTATATATACGCTGACCATTTCGATTATCGCGTACTTCCTATTTTCTTATTTTCTCCTTCGAACGTCAACACTAGTATTATATATGGATACTTGTACATATATGAGCTACTCTCCTCTAAAATTCTTACGCTTATCTTTGGGATCACCGCCATCTATATATATAATAGTAATTCCTATAAGTGTTGACTAATTATGGTTACTTCCGGCTATTTTTTTGGAACTTTCAAGTAAAGTTGGTATTTTAATGGGAAAATTTTGGCTTAAATCCTACTGTATCTTTGTATAAATTAGTAGGCTAATATGTTAGGTCCTAGTGGCGAGTTGGATGGAATGCCAACTCTTCTGGATTGTCAAGATACGACCAAAACCGTGGAAACAAACTTAGTATGTACCCATAATTTGTAATGCAGATAGTTAGGCTTATAACTAATTTTATTTGACTTGGAGGTTACTCGAATTTTATATGGGTGAAGGGTAAAACAAATGAGGACCATGTGGTTCTTTAGATAAATCTTTAACTATTCCGGATGAATAAGTTACGACTAGAACGGCCAAACCAATCATAAATTGTGCCCAGATTTTCAAAATGAGTTTGAGACTAATATTTTCATATTAAGTGCCCTATTTTCCAATTAAAACTTGTAGTATTTAGATAAAATTAAACATGGGCTTCCATTTTGGGTCAAACGGAGTTATAAAATAGGAATTATGCTAAAAATGATAGAACAAGAAAACGTTTTAAATAATCAGATTTGGCACATGATGGTAAAATGATAACTTCACTTAGGATCTTAACACTTTGAGTATTTTTCTTGTAATCTCAGTAAACTAGAGTCTAACATTTGAAATATAGGTCCATTAAGTCAGATTGCAAAGGGCAAAAATGTTTATGTAATGATAATTACATACACATGTGTATAGTACTATGGTAAGTCTTAATAAGTTCTTTTTTCTTGATATTTTATGAGCGTTGCGGTGATCTCTGAAACATTAACGTGACTTTATTTTATTTCCTTTTTGATAATATTAACATTCGGTATACTTTGTCAATTCCGCTAGTTATTTTCTCAATCGACTCCGAGTTTGATCATTCTTCTTATGCTTTTGAATCGCATATATTGCTTCATAATCTATTGTTTCGAAGTCTTTCATTCGATGGGAGTACTACTTTATCTTGTCATATTGGATCGTGTCGTCTTTTGGCACTTACCTTGGAATTAGATTGTCTAACGTCTTATTATTATTCTTGTTACTTCTTATGATTTTAAAAAATCATGCCGTAAAGTAGACACTCCTTTTTACTTATTGTAACATTGTTTTGATATTGTGTTTTGTGCCGGCCATGCTTAAGTAGGATGATTTATAATCATCTTATTGAAATGAATTATGACGCTTCTTCATTTGAATAAGGAAATTATAAACCGCCGAACCATAAGTTCATAATTCTTCACTTACATGGATTGGGACGCCTCTTTATGTAAGTGATGAATTGTGAATGAGTGGGCTTATGTGTATTCGACATAACGTGTGTTCGTCCGTACGAATCATTCTTTGGGCTATGAACTCCTTTCGACTCGTAATTTGTTATATGGATTTTTCTGAATGTGCATCGCCCGCCGCGAACTTGATAAGCTAATAGTAATGAACCACATACCGCTTCCAAGAATTGACGACTTGTTAAATTCTTCATTCCAATGGATTTTTCTTCTAGTCATGTATTTAATCATTCCTTTTTAAGGATTCTCACGATATTTGATCCATTCGCTCATTTTCATTGCATATATTTGATGCTATGGCTTTTGTTCATTCAAATTTTCATTGGAAACCTCGATAATGACCTAGGTATATTCTCATATCTTCACAAGTATCCTCATCTTTTCTCGAATAAGAAGAAGGCGATTTAAAGAATAGAGCACCGGGACGGCGCTCCCCTAAAGTGGGGAGGATGTAAAACCATGTATTTAGGGTCACTACTTATTCCGAACATATAATATTGGGGGAATTTCATATATACCAAATAAAAGTTTAAAAATTACATATTTCCCCAAAACACAAGTTATCAATGCATGATGTACAATGCTCTTAAAGCATGCTTTAGGGATATATGTAAATATTGAAGTTTCTTTGGGAATATATATATGTAAATGCCCCTATAATATTTCTCTAAATTTTGAAGAATTCATTTTTATTAATTTAGCCGATTTTATTAAAATCGTCAATTTAAAGAACTATCGCGAATCTTACAATTTAAGTCATCTGTTTTATCAATCGAGAAATCAACGAAAGACATATTTAGCCATGAGAGCTTATTTTATTTTATTTTAATTATTTTTCATCTTTTATTCGTGTTTGGCCAAAACCGCATCAAAATAGTATTTTTACAATTTTTAATATTTTTTTTATATAACCCAAGCCCAAGTCCCCCCTTTTTTATAAAAACTTTTTATAAAAGCCCACTCCCCTATTTCTTTTATATAAACTGAAACATAAACCCAATATACACAACGACTCTTTTTTTAGATAATAGGCGATACATACTATGTTAGGATAATTACATTCTATATATATTAGATATCTCCAATAACTAGCATGCTATACTCCCAAAATAACCAAGAACACGCCTTGTTCTTCTCTCCTTCTTCCTGTTCGACGACCAAGCAGAAAAACGCACCACCATAATCCTCAAATCTTCACCAAATCCCTCTTTTATTACCCCAAAACACATATAAACTAATCCTTAACATCCCTTACTAATTGAAATCAACCATCCAAGGTTTTCTCTCAAGTTCTTGATTTTTCAAGATATAGATTTTCAAGATTTTAGTGAGTTTTGGTTGAATTGAAGCATCAAGGGTTAAATAACTAGTATGTGTACAAGATTTGGTAAAGTGAAAACAAGTTTCGGTCTTTGTTTTGGGGTTTTGTGGAGTGCGGCCAAACACCAAGAACCACAAGGGTGGTTTGTTTTGATAATCTTGCAATTGCATTTGACTTTGTGAGTGTTCTATTTAATTTTTATGTTGATTTAATTTTATATATACTTGCATGTACATTGATTATGTTTGAGAATCCATGAAATAAATTAGAAGTTATGATTCTTATGTTGTTAGCGAGATTAGTGAGTTAATAGATGTATTAGGTTAGTTTGAAATTATTAGAAGCGCATTTGATGCGAAAATTTGGAGATTTGATAGGGTTTTATAACCCTCAATTAGACCAGAAAGTTTAGGCTTGAATTGGCGAGATGAGTATTGTGTAAACTGAAATTTTAATTTTTAGAATGACATTGTTCGTCCTAAGGATGGTTTCGATATAAGGTAGAGCGTCTAACTCTTAAAAACGAAAAAGATATGGTATTTTGAAGTTTGAAAACTAAAGCGGCAAAAATTCTGCACAATGTTTTTGCGCAGAATTTTGGTCCATCTTGCGCGAAGTGTAACTTGGTCATGCCAATAGGTTTTCTAGGTTTGCAGGACCTTAAGACTAAGTACTTCGAGTCTACTTTCCAACAAACTAGGCCTCGTTGATTTTCAGAATGTAAAAGTGAGTCAAACCCTTTGTACAAGATTAAGTGTCAAAACTGTGGTTGCTGTCCAGAAATTCGATTGTAGAGATGCAGTGAGCAGGCGGATCAAAACTTAATATTTTTCGACGAAATTTAAACTGTAGTATCTTTATAATATGTATGACGTCCATGAATTTTTCCAGAATTTTCTGTAAGGTTTAGATAGGTCAGATGGTGCCAAACGTTTACAAAGTCCAGCAGACCCTGTTTTAGGATAAGTTGCATTGTTGTATTTTTCAAAAATGGTTAGAAGTGGCTATGATTTTTAGGGAAGCTACTGAGGTTTAAAAACATATATAGATGGGTGAATATGAAAGGGGAACGTCGGTTGTGACCATTTGGTATCTCTTTAAGTGTGGTTAACGTCTAGTAAAAATCGGTAAAATTTCAGAAATATAAGTGTAGCATTTTTAGTGGTTCTCAATCATGAATTCTTAAGCATAGGATATTACTACATGCCGATATATATAAATATGCATATTTACTTGAACTATGTTACATCTTATTATAAGTGTAAATTTTAAATAAGCGCCACTTATTTTTTGTCGTGGTTGATTCGTTAGTGCTTATTCTCTTTATTTGATTCTTGTCTGACTACTTCTATCCACGGTGAGTTCATAGCCCCATCTTTTCTTCTTTAATGGTTTTCATAACTATTTTTAGGGTGAGAATACATGCTTGTTTTACTAAGCAAAATTATTGATTCCAATTTCATAAGCGTTACATGAATGTTTTTACTAAAGATTTTACTTGCTTTTCACATGATTTCTAATACATGTTTGATACATGGTTGTTTACCATTGAATTTATTAAAGCTTAAATTGCTTACTAAATGATTTGAGATCATTGTTTATCTATTTACAAAACCGTGAGTTTTGAACATATACCTGTTTTAAATTGGACACAAGTGCTTGAAGGGTATTCTTGACCCGTTATTGTGAATTATCGTAGGAGTACCTATTGCTAAAGACCCTAATATCGTGAACCGTTAACTACCTGTGATGGGTAGACGCTAGTGTAATAAATAGTACTATGGGGTGACTCCCCGTCCGGGGTCTGAATCCTTTTGGAACACCCACTTTCAACGGATATATTACTCTGAGAATTAGGTATATAGCAATAATACCAAATCTTTTGGGGCAAACTATATTTTCTCGTCAAAGGGATCGGTTGTCACGAGCTCAATGCGATAATTCTGTTACTTGACACTGCATTCGTTGCATTGTCGTTGGTTGATCTTATACCTTGTGTTACACTAGTAAGCATACTTGATTTATTAAATTACTACTTGGATTTCGAAACAAGTCTTCTAAATGTTGTAACGCTACTTTTCTTACTGAAATATTACTTGATTTATTTCAATACTGTTTTTACTTAAACCTATGAATTCACCAACATTATTGTTGACGTTTTTGCATGTATTTTCTCAGGTTATATCTTGTTAGCTGAGCATTGGGAGCATTCAAGACGCGTGGATATCAACAAAACTCAAGGACTCAGTTTTCTTCACATTCGATAACTTTTTAACTTCAAATATACAAAATGATTCATGTTTAAACTCTTGTAATATTGTTAAGTTATAAAATTTTGAGACCTGATTTTACTCTGAAATTTTAATCGAATGTGACATTTTATTAACGTCTCTTTTGAGGTCGTTTTCTAGTAACTTGTACTTTATACTATGAAGTAGCACCCCAAAGTGGTTTTCCGCTGCGTTGTGATTTTATGGGGGTGTTACACTAGTTTATCACCGGAGGGTTTTTGATTACTTAACATTTCATTTATGCAATGTGTACTCTTTTCAAATTTATTTAATATAGTGGATTCTTCTTTGAGTTTTTCATTTTCAATTTTAAGCGTATGACACTTTGCACAATCGAGATCAACTCTCTTGTTTTTCTCGAGGGTGGATAATTTATCTTTTAATTCTCTAAGCTCATTTTCTAGACTATTTCTAGTAGCTTTTAACCTTTTGTTCTTAGTGATTATCTTTAGACTCACTTTGCATAACTTATCATAATCGTTATCTAAAGTTAAATCATCAATTGATGAGTTTTCATCACTAAAGTAAGAGGATTCAGAACATACCTCACTTGATGCATGATCTACAAGACACGTTTCGTTTTAACCTTCTCATCATCTTCTTCACCGCTATCGCTCCAAGAGCCTCTGACAAAAGCTCTTTGGTTCTTATCTTTCGGTGGTTTTGGACATTCTCCAATAAGATGATTCGGGTCGCCGCATCTAAAGCATTATCTATCACTTTTACCGTTCTTGTCATCATGGCTTCTTTGGAATGTCTTTTTGTTGTTCCGAGATTGTCTCACGAATCTACCTCTTCTTTTAAAGAACTTCTTGAAGTCTCTTACTGCCATGGCGTATTCTTCGTCTTTGCTACTAGAAGTCGAACACTCTTCATCACTAGATTCTTTCTTAGTCTTTAAAGCAATAGATTTCCTTTCAACTTTTGCTTTGACTATTTTGGAATCTTTCTTGATGATCATTTCGTGAACTTTGAGGTTCCCGATAAGTTCATCAAGAGATAATGACGTTAAGTCTTTCGACTCTTCAATCGCTGTGACCTTTGCTCTCCATTTATGATGTAGAGCCCTAAGAAACTTCCTTACGTAGTTCTTACTAGAATAACCTTCATCAAAAGCTTTAAGACTAGTAATATTAGTATTTAATCTAGCAAAAGCACTATCTATAGATTCGTCTTTAGAAATGACGAATTATTCATATTGTTGAACCAAAAGGTCGATCTTATTATCTTTGACTTGGCTATTACCTTGATGGGTGATTAATAAAGTTTTCCAAATTTCTTTTGCCGTGTTACACATGAAAATTCTTTCATATTCTTTTCTTGGCAAAGCATTGTAAATAACCATTTTGGCTTCATTATTTTTCGCAAGTCTCTTTTTGAGATCATCGGTTTGTTTTTCAAAAGGGATAACCTCATCTAATTTGGTTTCCGGATTTTGTACAATAGGTTGAAAATCACCATTGGTAATAACATGCCAAAGATCTAGATCTTTTGATTTAACATATGTCTCGAATCTATTTTTCCAATAAATAAAACTATCACTTTCAAAAAGTGGTGGTCTTTGCATGGATTGCCCTTCTAGATATTTGTCGGAATCCATAGATCGATCCAAGTTTTAAAATACAGTATATTTTAAAAATCTTGAGTGACCTTGGCTCCTGATACCAATTGTGGAAACTAGAAGGGGGGTTGAATAGTTTACAGGTTCGTTTTACGTTTTAAAAGTTTGCTTTCAAAAATGTTTAGATCCGAGTTATATGTTTAACCAATCCACAATATGAACAAGCAATAACTATCTAAACTAAAACTAGATAACAACAATAATAATGTAAAGAGATAAGGAAAGGAACAACCAAACCAAGACACCAAGATTTTATAGTGGTTCGGCTACGAAGCACCTCTTCGCCCTACTCCACTCCCCAAGTATCCGAATCGAGATTTCACTATGTCAACAAGCTCCCTTTAGGCGGAGAAAACCGTTTACATGTCGCTTACATTATTTTCTGACACTAAGCTAGATGTCGAGTCCTAATCTCAGCTAGAACTAATCTACCACTTCATAATCAATACACAATCACTAGATCTACACTATTGGATTTACACACTATCTGAATCACACAAATATACAAGATAATTACAATAGAGGTTTGGTACTTAGAAGAAAGGAGGAGAGATCACTAATCAACACTTCGTTTCTTGGCGAATACGAGTGTTCTTCTCTTGTACTTGAAAGAGAGGGAAGAGATGAGAAGAAGAGATTAGATCATTTGAAACAAGATCAAGAGATGTTAGTGATCAAGATATTTAGTGAGAGAAAGAAGGTGTTTAGAGAGAGAAAGAAGTGTGAGAAAATTCGTGCAAAGAGGTCTGATTTTCAGCAAGGGGTGGACTAGTATTTATAGATAGGAAAAGCCAACGGTAACTGGCGGCGGTCTCGGCGGTCCCATATATATAAGGGGGCCGCCAGGCCTATAAGAGGGTCGCCAGTAGACACCGATCCATTTTTGTCTTTTTGTGGGGAAGGTTGTATCTGGTATAGAAGCTTTCGTTAGGGGGGGGGAATTTGAATTTCATATTTTAAGTCTTTAATAAAACTTTTCTTTTAATTAGAAAATATTTTGTATAATTAATTTTGTGAAAATCTTTTGTAAAAATGTAATGGATGAGAAAAATATTTTCTTGATCACTAATCATGCTTAATGATTTGTTTGTTCATACCTTAAGTGATCACTAATCTTAGAAATGGAATTTTACGATTAATAATTTGTAAACGTTTAATTTTATTGTAAACGTTTTTACATTTTGTTATTATCAAAACGTTGAGAGGTCGAAAATATAAATAATTTTAGACATTATTTGTATTAACAATCACAAATAGGTTCAACAACACGATTCTTTTTATTAACCTTTCTAGGTTGGGCTTCTACTTTATTCTTTATGTTCCTACTAGGTAGTCGCGAGATCCTATCATTCTTTTTTTTGCCAGTAGGCTTTGATCCGCACTTACTAGTAGAAAACTTCAATCTTATAGAAGACAACACAGGTGTGTTAGAATCTGATGTTTTTGAAGACTTTACCTGTTTAATGTTGCTTGAGGATGTGAGAGGTTCAACAAACCTAACTTTCTTGACCTTGTTTTTGGGTGTGACAACAACCTTTTTTCACTAAGATTAATCGCATTAGGGCATATATCTCTAACATATACAAGAAACTCCTAAATTCGTTGGGCATGCTTACAGGCAAAGTCTAACTCTTTATTTAAATGTTGTTTTGCTTTAGCTTGTTCGACTATTCCCCGAAGAATATCAGCGTGTTCCTGAGTGTACTTAAGGTAATCTATGTGAGCATCCCTATTTTGCAATAACCTAGGAGCCAAAGGTTCTAAGCCTAGCTTAAACATTCCTGGAACAATAGTGTTGGCAGATGGTATTTGTGCAGCAATATCAACAATTTATTTTCCTTTTTTTTTTGGTAAATCATTTTTCAATGTCGTTACTACAAAAACCTTATCTTGAATTTGAGATTTTAATTCCTCATTCTCTGCAGATTTTAAGTTCAGTTTATCAATTAAAGAGTCACTCTATTCTTTAGTACGAACACGTGTCTTTTTGATTGAGTCAAACTGCTCTTTAAAAACCTGTTTCACATGATTAATTTCATTACAAAGACGCTCGTTTTTCGAAAGCAATTTTGCCACACTATTTTCCAGTTCCACATTTTTGGTCTCTATTTCACAATAATCATAATTGACATTCTCGTCCTTGGACTTTTCTCTCATTGATTTTATAATATCCTTCAACTTACAAATGGTAGTGTCTTTGTCTTGTAGCTGAGCTTTCAAATCATTATTTTCAAAAAATTCTGGAATTTCGAGAGCATTTTGATTATCACGAGAATCATGTTTTTGAAAAATTTCTTGATTAAGTTGTATTGACAATTCAAGAGAAATACAATGTTTTTCAAGTTGTGAATAACTTTTCAAAAGATCATTATGCGTATTTTGTGATTTCAAAAGCTCGGCCTTAAGATTGGAACACTTATCACAAGATTCATTTCTCTTTCTTTCCATATTCACAGATTCACCAATCAAAGACATAGAATTCATCACAGTTAAAAAGAACATATTGAGACATGATTTGTTGTAAGAGTCAATCATTTTCCAAAAGTAATTCTTTCTTAGCAATTTCCAAACATTGTTTGTCGACTGAAGACTATTGAACAGCAGCGTCCATTTGGTCAAAAACTGTCTGTACTTCCGTTATTTTATTTAGAAGATCTCTATCAAACACATTGAAGATGTCTTTTAAAGATTTTAGAAATGGAATAATTTCATTGTTAAACACAGCTTTTGAATGTTCAAACCCCCATTTACCTTCTGTATGTGCATCAGGTGTAGTCCTTATCTTTACCACATTGTCAAACCTGACAAGGTAAAATTTAAGCTTTTTAAGGCTTTCATTCACCAAGCTAACCTTAGGAAGTTCCTTAGGAGCTTTTATTTTGACTGGGATGCATCGGAAGGTTTACTTGTAGGATTGGACATACGCAATCAAAAAGCTTGTTCAGCCGACAATTCTTGTTGTGGAGTAAAACGTTTCCCAGAATCATCAGATAGTCTATTTAAATTTTCATAATCAATAGGTTTATAAGAAATGTTTTTATTAATAACCTCTAGATCCTTTGCTTTTTCAGACATTTTTGATCAACTCTCTTCTTCCAAAATTAATGTTTCCTCATCATCAATCACATGCATAGCAACATATTGATCAGAAATAACAATACCATCATACAAGGTTGGTTTAATCCGCTGAGCTTTCCTAAGATAAAACGAATTTTGATAACCTAGAGCTTGTTTGTGTATATTATTATAGAAGGCTTGTGGCTTAGTTAACATGTGCACTGTTTGAGCAGATTGACCCACTTTAAAAATAATATTATCAAGTTCCTTTATCTTCTTTTCCAAATCAATTTCGTTTTCCATATATTTATCTTCCTTTTCTTTGGATTCACTTTTGAAAACAGTGAATGTTTGCAATAAACATTCCTTTTCTTTGATTTGTTTAGAAAGATTTTGCTCAAGTGAGTCAACTTGTTCTTTCAGTGCAAGCTTCTCCTTAATCATATCATCCATTTGAGAATCAATCATTTTTTCACGACTACTTAAATCAATATTAAGACGTTGTTCAAACGTTTTGACTCGTTCTTTATATCTCTCTAGCTCAGCGGTTACTGATTCATTATTCTGTTCCTTATTAGCCTTTTCCCAATTATTTACATGATTAATCATTTGTTCCGACATTTGTTCTATCACAGATAAAATCATTGAATCTTGTTGTGCCTGCAAATGAGTATCTTGAACATTTGCCTGTTGTGTTTCTTCTAAATATTGAGAGTACAAAATGATATTGCTATCACTATGTATCTCATTATCTAAAAAATCCACAGCTGGTGTTTGTTCAAAATCCTGCATTGCATGCACACTTTGATTTTCCATATCATTAAGATAGGTTGCAGAATGAGGTACCTCTGAGATAATGTCAAAACCATAGTTGGAAATGTTGGACACGAGAACTGCTTGTGCATTCAAGTATCATCTCATCATATCTATACGTTATCAATATCCTCAATTAAATGCCTGCATGGTTTGGAAGGATTGTCTGAACAACTTGGACCATCATGGAACCCTAGATTGAAGAAATGAGAGTTACTCTTCATCCAAAATTTAGTCCAGCTTCTGAGCTTTCAGCTTAACATTGCTTTTTCTTTATACCATGCATCATTCCTTGGTCTCTTAGGCTGAGTGCATTGCCTAGCCATATGTCCTTCACCTTGACAGTTGTAGCATTTAACAACCCTTGCCTATCTGCTTGTATTGTTTCCCTAGAGCTAGTAGCATTACTCTTATACCCAGTACTGAAATAACTTTGACCATGTCTCCCCTGTACTTATTGCACTATGACTCTGCCATTTTAAATAGTGGCTTGGTTTCTTAGATTCGAGGAAGTTCTGAGTTGATTATTGGTTGAGGGGAACCTTGAGGAAGCTACAGCTGTTAGAAAAGCCATTACTTTGTTGAGACAAGCAATAGGATCATCCCCTAGAGAGAATACAAGAACAACAAAACCTAAGTCCACAAGAGGTGACTCAGTCATTGGTTGTGTAGTAACTTAAGGTGAATGATAAGCAATTTGTAGAATAGATGAGGTTTGATGATTCATTTTATGATGATATGGTTATGATTGATGGAACGGGTGAATGATTAGACATTTAAGGTGTGTGTTGGATAAGAAGAGGAGTAATGTTGATTGGGATTGAAATTGGTCCAAAACAAAGATGGTAAATATGTTGTTGAGCTGAGGATTGTGTATGAAGACTGATAAGTGTTAGATGTGAGGTCGGGGTCATTGCTGATTTGCTAATTGTTGTGGATCTTGATTGCGTTCTTCGCAGAAGATCGGAACTTCGATTGGCATGGAGTTCATGTTGTTTGAGATATGCATGAAAGCTGATCAAAAGTTGGTTGTTGCAAATCCTGTTCCTAGCGTTGACATCCGTCACAAATTTGCCTCCATTCTGGTGGAAGACTGTTTAAGAACTTTGTAATTAACTTAAATTGCTTGATTTTCATTGTAGATGTTTTATATATTGATCAGCTGAGTGAAATTCCAAGTATAACTTTGTGAAGTGTTTCCTCCTTTATGTGAGCAAACTTATCAAATGCATCATACAACTTTAACTTCTCTCTTGCCTTAGTTCAAGAAGGTACCTTGCTATCAGTAATTGAACTCTGTCTCCATAAATCTTTAGCAACTTGTGAAGGTTACAAGTGGTATTGAATCAGCAGGTAGACCTTGAAGAATGATATTAGGAAGCCTTTCCTTATCTCAAATTCAGCGAATTTTTCTCAGTAACAGACAAATTCAGCTTATTTTTTTATGCTGGGTTACTCCATTTCTTTCAACTGTCTGCAAAACGAGTGGGGGACCACTTTTCAAAATAGATTTAAGTATCATTATTACTGCTCTTTATTTTGCATGTAGTTCATTCGACTTTTTCCAAGTATCATTACAACGGTCCTTGTCCAACATAGGTGGACGCAATTGTCAGTACCGAGAGAGTATCATATACGCGCAAGAGTATTTTTGTGCCAAGTTGGAATAACGGAATCCATGTTGATTTGATGTTAGATTACTTTTGGATCGAACGGTGATTGAAAGTAATTGTGTTGTTTAGTAAGTTGTCTTTTAAGTGGTGTACGTCTTGAAACTACACGGGATTTTACAACTCTTTAATAAAACCAGGATGACAATTGAATGTTTTACGAGATTTTACAAATCAAAGAGATTAAAAACGTATAATTTACTTTAGCAAAATTAGTTTTGTAATTGAGTTCAAGTGAATTAATTGTCTTTTTAGAAGTTGTTAAAATCGGCCTTTGCAATAGCAATTAGTGATTGGCTAAATAGCCTTTATAGGAATTTGTTAAGATTCACCTTGCTAAAGGAATTGTTAAAAATCGCCGCTTGTTCAATAGGGACTTGATAAATCGCCTTGTGAAAGAAATTTGCTAACTCGCCTTGTGAAAGAAATTGCTAACTCGCCTTGTGAAAGAAATTGCTAACTCGCCTTGTGGAGGAAAGATGTTAATTCGCCTTATAAAATTTTTTTGTTAATTCTCCTTTAACTGAAATTACTAAATCGCCTTCAACAACGAAATTGCTAATTCGCCTTCACCAATGAAATTGCTAATTCGCCTTCACCAACGAAATTGCTAATTCGCCTTCACCAACGAAATTGATAACTCGCCTTCAACAAAAACGAATAATCTATTTCAAAACATCAAAAAAAAGTCTCACTTTTATCGTTTTTACCAAAATTGTCTTGTACAACTAGTATTACTAGCTATAGGTACACTTAAAAATGAGAAACTTTATGGATTTTAAGCCCAAAATTTTGAAATCAAGAATGTGTACTTTCTTTAAGCTTTTCGAACCACACAAAAATGCCTACAAAAACTTAATGTTGTTCTTTGATTCAAAAGCTTGTACAACTATATCCGAAGGATACTAGATAGATTAACATACTATAAATGTTCTGTCAGAGTAACAAGGAGCTTCGAAAACAAGAAACAACAAAAGAAAAGATGGTACGGTTTGAAATAAAATAAACGAAACAAAGAAGAACAAACAAAAAAACTTATCAAATCACTCCATGGCTCTTAATACCAATTGTAGAATATGCTAGTAATCTATAACACCAAATAACTATGAAAAAATTCTAGAGAGAGAAAGTGGATGGGAGGAAGGTTCTAGTGAGAGAAAGTAAGAGAGAATGAAAGATTAGATTATGTGTGAATGAACCAACTAACCAACACCCTCTTCATGTGTGGAGAGGGTATTTATACAACTTAAGTAACCAGCCATGGGCTTTGCTAATGGGATTTCTATGTGTCTTTGGCCCAGTTAGCTTACTAATAATACATTTGATTCATCTACGACTAACTATATTGGAAGTGACCGATACTTTTCGTGTTTCTAACAAAATGTACTTAGAAAACTACCTTAATCAAACCATGGATCAATGGGTGGTTTAAGAACAAGTTGTAAAGTGTTATCCTCCTCCCTGGTAGGAGGGAACGGTTTGAAGAGGAGGGGGGGTACACAAGACTAGACAATTTATGGAAAGTTCGAGTTTAAGGTGTGTTAATAGAAATAATGCCTAAAAACGTTATTAATATTTTTCGACCTAATGCCTAAAAACGTTATTAATACTTTTCGAGCTCTCTACGTTTTGATAATCACAAAATGTAAAAACGTAATTAGTAGTAAATTTTCATTTTGAAAATTTAATCACTTAAAGGTATGAATATATAAATGCTTAATGCATTTTATGATCAAAGAAATTTTTATTCAACCTCACATTTTTTTATAAAAATGTCACAAATATTTTTATAACTTTTACAAAACATTTTTAGATTTAAAAGAAATGTTTTATTTGAATTCAAATTTTCTACCTAAAAACGGCTAGAAATGTTCCAGAAAACACCTCCCTCGGAAAAGACAAAAAAGGGAGCGTCCAGGCTGGGCGGCCCCCTTAATTATTAAGGGGACCAACACCTAATTAAGGGGGTCGGGCAGGCAAAAATCCCCCTCAGCTTGCCTATAAATACTGGACTATTCCCTGCTGATTTTCTCACCTTTTGCACATACTTTCTTTTTGTTTTAAATCAGTTTATACTCTCCTACAATCCTTTGATCATTTAATCATAAAGCTTTGTTTCTAAGTGATCCAAGCTTAATTCCTCAAGTGCAAGAGAATAATACTTCTTATCATCAAGTCAAGAAGTGTTATAGTTTAGTTGGTGTAGTTGTGAAGTTGTGTTAGATCTTGTAAATCATTTGTGTATATTGTGAAGGTGTGTATTGTAGATGTGTATAATAGTTAGATTGTGGTGATCATTGAAAGTATAGTTAGATCATAATGATCATAGTAAGTAGTGTTAGATTTGAGTGATCATAGTAGTGTCTTGACGAAGTGAAGTTGTGAAGTCAAGAGAAGTTGTGAAGTGAAGAGAAGTAAATGTGTGAATTGGTGTGAAGTAGTGTGATTAGAAGTTGTGATAGATTGGTTCTAGCTAGGATTAGAACTCGACATTTCGCTTAGTGTCAAAAATTGGTGTAAGCTAAGTTGTGTACGGTTTTCTCCACCTAAAGGGAGTTTGTTACAATAGTGAAGAGAACTCTCGAGTTTGGTGCTCGGGGAGTGGAGTAGTTCGAAGAGGTGCTTCGTTACCGAACCACTATAAATTCTTGTGTTGTGGTTTGATCTTTCTAACTCTTATCTATTGTCTTGCATATTTATTTATCATTTATTTACTTACTTGCATTGTTTATATTGTATACATATTGAGATCACATATACTCGAATCTAAGTTTTTATAAACAAAAGGTACGTTAAAACAAAAAGCGGTAAACTATTCAACCCCCTTCTAGTTTTCCACAATTGGTATCAGGAGCCACGTCAAACAAGATTTTTAAAATAAATTGTATTTTAAAAATTGAATCGATCTATGGAATCGGAAAAATATTTAGAAGGACAATCTATGCAAAGAACGCCATTATTTGAAAGTGATAGATTTGTTTATTGGAAAAATAGATTCAAAACTTATGTGAAATACCTTATGTGAAATCAAAAGTCTTGATCTTTGCATGTTATTACCTATGGTGATTTCCTCCGATTCAAAATATATCCTGAAAACTAAAAAGGATGAAATAGTACCATTTGATAAACAAAAGACGATTTAAAAGAAACTTGCTAAAAATAATGAAGGCAAAAAAATAGAGATTTCTAATGCTTAGACGTAAAGAATATGACAGAATTTTTCTGTGTAAACCGCAAAAGAAATTTGGAGATACTTTATTAATCAATCACCAAGTTAATAGTAAGTTAAAGATAATCAATAGATCTTCTTGTTCAAAAAATATGAACAATTACGTTCCGGAATAGGAATTCGATAGATAATGCCTTTGCTAAATTTAACACTATTATTACTACTCTAAAAGCACTTGATGAAGGTTTTTCTCTCAAGAAATATGTTAGGAAATTTCTTAGGGAACTTCATCCTAAATGGTGTGCAAAGGTTACGGCTATTAAAGAGTCGAAAGACTTGACATCATTATCACTGGACCGAGCTTTATTGGAAATTTAAAAGTTTATGAAGATACAGTGAGAATAAGAACGATTCGAAATGTAAAAAGGCAAAAGAGAACCCAATAGATCTCTTGTTTTGAATGCAAAAGGAATCTAGTGGATGAAAGATAGTTTGACTTCCGATAGTGAAGCCGAAAGAATACGCCATGGCGTGATGAGGGTCTCTCAAGAAATTTTTCAAAAACGACGAGGGAAGATTCGTAGAAAACGACATGATGAAAGAAGTATCCAAAATAAATAAAGACGACAATAATGGCAAAATCAAAACGAAAATGTTTACATGTGAGTCAAATCATCTTATTGGAGAGTGTCCAAAACTATCAAGAATCTACAACAAAGAGCCTTCGTTGGAGGATCATGGAGTGATAGCGAACGAAGATGAGAAGAAAAAACTAAGACGAAAATTGTCTTAGGCTAAAAGCATCTAATGAGGTACTTTCCGAAACTGAATTTTTTAGTGATGACTAATCATCGTTAGATGAAAAAGACTTAGATAGTGAATATAATAGATTATGCAAATTAGGTCTAAAAGTCATGGCTAAAAATAAATCACTAAAACAATCTAAAAATCAATTAGAAAATAAAGTACTAGAACTAAAAGAAAAATTATCTAGATTAGAAAAGGGTAAGGAAGTTAATGAAGAATGTAAATTATGTCAATACCTTAGGTTTAAATAAAAAGCTTAAGGAAGAAATTTCTAAGCTTAATCAATTTAATAATAGTAGTAAATCGCTTAAAAAAATGTTAAATCTTCAAAAACCTTCCGGAGATAAATCCGGCCTAGGATTTAATTTTACCAAAGGATCAACTAGTGAATCTAAACAAGAAAATTTTGTAAAGTCACAAGAGGTTGAGTCTAAAGAAAAAATAGTAGAATTAAATTCAAGCCCAAAACCAAAATTTATGCTTAGAAACAATACTAAAATACCCATTGCAAGCGACGAAGAAGTAAAACATTTTTATAAACCATCTTTAAAACCCGAAGTTGGATTTAATAAGCCTAAAACAAGATCTCAGATCTCCCTCAAAAAGAAACTAATAATTTCACATCGGTCTAAAACACCACAACCTATGAGAGATCAAGGAAGACAAAATTACCCTAATAATAATCATTCAATGTGAAATTATTCACAACAACCAAACTTCTCTCCGTAGGGAATATGTCCACCCTATATGTATTCGAATCAAATGCAATATATGCAAAATATGTTCGGGACTAACAATTTTGGACCCATGAGACATTGGGGACCAAGTGGTTGAGTCATTACAACATTTTAGTGGAGTTGTTCATGAACATTTCTTGGAATTCGACGAGTGAATACATTCTTAAAATCTTATGACACGTTTACCAAAAGTTTCTCCTTCAAAGCTTGCTCACTTGAAGATGTTGAAGAAATTACATTGTAGGCAAAGGTATGTCTTCTTTTCAAACTTCTTAGAATTTAGATTATGTGTTAAATGTTAAATGACTATATATTATTATGCTACATGTAGTATATGATAAACAAATCTAACATTGATGAATAGTATAGCAGTATCATCAATGCTCCTAAAAATACATGAGTATGGTTTCAATAAACATCTCAACTTTCAACGGTTCAAGTAAGATCATCCTTTTGTGTCAGATACATGTTAAATATAGACATGGATAAATATCATTCCATAATTTAACGATTTTGTTTCTCGTTTATGTATTAATCAAGATTACCAAAAGTAAAAAAGAATCATCTTAACTACACTTTGGGCACGGCCATGCAAACATCTAATTAACCCAACGAGGGGCCTAGTAAGTATCTAACTCCCAAACATGTAGAGGAACAAATTCTATTTTGACTACAAGTGCTTCTCACATACTTCATAATATTTATGAAAAGATCCATTATAACTAGGGGTGGCAATTCGGGTCGGGTTCAGGTTGGCGGGTTCGGGTTGGCATGTTAGCGGGTCTGAAAACCCCAACCCGAACCTGACCCATTTAAATAATCGGGTCAGCTATATCAACCCTAACTTGTTTATACATAACCCGAACCTGACCCATTTAACATGTATATATACTTGGGTTGGCGGGTTAAATAGGTTACACGGGTTGAATAGGTTAAATAAGTTTCGAGTTGACCCATTTAACCCGTTTTATATACAAAAGTAGGTACATTACACGGGTTAAACATGTTAAACGGGTTTGGGTTCGATCCGTTTAACTCATTTAACACATATAATAAAATATAAATATTTTTTAATTTTAGAAAAAAATCTTAAACGGGTTGGCGGGTCGACTAACTTAATTTATTCCCAACCCGAACCTAACCTGTTTAATAAACCTGACCCCAAATCTATTAGACTCAACCTGAACCTGTTAATTTTCATGTCGGTTTCAGGTCGAGTTTCGTTTCGGGTCAGAAATTGCCACCCCTAATTATAACTACCTTAATTCAAGACAACGTTTGACTAAAATCAAGAAAATGTAATCCATACACGTAAAACCTGCTTGCATCTCAAGTCTAAGGATAAACAAACTTTCACCATGTGTGAAACTCACTCAATGACGCCGATCCATAAAGTGGTCCACACAAGGTAGGGTATCTAATATTCAACCACATTGAATAACATACGAAGTTGGCTGAATAATCTTTCCATATTCAACAGAATATACCCAAGCACTTACATTTGTTTTATCTCAACAATATTCCCATATTGTTAATTGACAAATGACATAATTTATAATGCAACAAGTCATCCATGGATTTAAACATGCAAATATGACACAATTATTATAAAATGAAAACTAAGGTTGCAAAAATCAATAATCATTAGTCGGGGACAACCTTGTAGCTTGTAATCGGTCAAGTCGGGATTAATCGACGATTAATCGAATTGGCATTTTTGGCAAAATTTGGGTATTTCCGGCAAGTTTTGTGTATTTTCGTCGAGTTTTAGATATTATTAGCAAGTTTTTTCTAAAAAACAACTTGTAATAGATTTAAACAGTTAATATAAGTGATCAAAACAAGTTTACGGCGAGTTTTAGGTACTTCCGGCAAGATTAGAAGGTTTCTGGTAAGTTTGACCACCGTTGATCGGCGTTGACCACAGTTGACCTATTTGTTTGACCCTGTTACATTAATCGGCAAGGTTGGTGGCCTTGTAGCGTCTAATCGGCGATTAATCGGCCTTGTAGACCTTGTTTTGCAACACTGCTTATAAGTACATTGTTTCAAGACAAAGTAGTCCCGAGTTAGACAAAGCATTAGCTGTTGGTGAATCTAAAGATAGAAAGAGTGTGATTATAGTGTTGGAATTTATAGGTTGTTCGCCTTTTTTAAGTGGGACCATCAGGGTTAACCCCTGGAATATTGAGTCTGTTACAGAGGCCATGAGATCAGCCATCATGATGCCTGATAATGAGAAGAAATTGCGTCATGAAAAGCATTATAATTATGTTAGTTCTCATGATGTTGCGTATTTAGTGATTTTGTTTATGATTTTGCGAAAAATATTTGAATGATAGAGCGAAAAGATGATTTTTGTGATTTGTGTTTTTGATTTTGTGAATAATATGTAATTTGTAGAGGCCAAGATAAGAAAAAGAGAATGAGATGTTTGATTTTTTAACTTTTGTAATATTTTATTGAAAAAAAGCTGATGACAGACGCAAAAAGACCAAAATACCTCTCATTTTTAGATTTAACAAAAAAACCTAATAGCTATTTAAAATAGGGATTGTGTTGGTTATTAGTTTCAAAATTAATGAGCATTGGCCTAATTAAAATCGAATAAAGACGAAGAGTGTTATTTGAGGTAAACCACACGGACAAATCATAATAATTTTTTCCTATTATAATAATGCTATCTAACAATACAACCTTTATGCATGAATTAAGCTTATTGTACTATGTGTACAGTATGGAAAGTATATAGTTGGAACCCATGACTTATTAACTTGAATTTCTCTTATACTAATCACTTTTCATAAGACATAAGAGGTAATTTTAGCATACACCCCTTTAAATTTTCTTCTGTTTTTTAGTCTTGACACACGCAATCATTAGAATTATTTCTTATTACTAATCTAGGCTTGACATATATACTCCCCCAAAATTTAGTATAAAATAAATTAATTATAGCCACTCATTTTTCATCAAAAATAATAAAAACCCACTTTTCACTTTTTTTTTTCAAAATTAAATATCTTGCAAACGGTAAATCGTCAAACAACAAAAAATACACCATCACGACAAGTATTTTTTATCTTTCAGCAGACATCCACTTCGATATACTTTCGAATAACTTTTCTTTCGATTTTTTTTCAGTCACGTCTAAAAAAAATCACATGTGATTTGTATCACAATCACATGTGATTTCATAAAATCACATGTGATTTCATAAAATCACATGTGATTGTGATACAAATCACATATGATTTTTTCCAGACGTAACAAAAAAAAACGAAAAAAATTTCGTCAAAAGTATATAGAAGTGCCTCTCTATAGAAAGATGATTTAATTCTCATCGCGATGGTATGTTTTGTTTGGTATGTTTTGTTTTGCGTAACGATTAACGGTTTGTGAGATATTTAATTTTTAAAAAAGAGATGGAAAGCGGGTTTTTATTATTTTGATGGAAAAATGAGTGACTATGATTGGTTCATTGGGTTTATGCTAAACTTTGAGTCTATGTTGAACTTTTGCCTATACTCCTATATGTTTTGTTATTAAAAAAGAAGAAATACCATGATAGTAAATCAAATCGTGTAAATTCATATTATTTTTGTAGGCACCAAACATTGATTTGGAGGAGGTAAAATTGGCATAATGGGATTGACTTACCAAGTCTTTTTTTGGGTAAAGAGGTTTATCCCGGTAAAATATATTAATCACAAAAAGTTAAGTATACTTGAATGTGGCTGAAATACCACATTAACTTCAAGCAAACGCTTGAACCACTACTACTGCTTGTGACTTACCAAGTCGTTCATGATAAAGAGAAACCATCTCTAAAATTACATTTAACATAAAGATATTTCTCAATTTACATGTTTCTAAACATGTAAGGATCGTGGGATTTTCACGAGATGTAATTATTTATTTCATTTTATGCTCTTGAGATTTCTAACTTGAAATTAATATACGGAACCATGAATGCTTATTTTTCTAATGACCTAATGACTCTGACCGATGATTGGAACTATTTATTTATATGAAACTTCTAATATGAAGTTTGAAGCTCTCTTTTTAATTGATATATTGTATGTTTAGAATTGTAACTTAAGTTCTTGACTTTTATTTTTTAAAGGAGAGAAAGGTTGAAAAGAAGTTATATTAAAAAACTTGAAAAGAAGTTATATTAAGAAACTTTTAATAAATACTATTACTCAAATGGCCTAATATAATATATAACTTTTATATAAGTCATTAATTATATCTCTTCTTTTCTCTCTTAACACGGTAACATGATATAAAAAGTTAAATTTCATTCATCTACTTTTGTTTTCCGCCCAGACTCCTCTTTTTTTCTTTCATTTCAAAAACTCACATAATGAAATTTTTACCTTTTGGTGATTATTAAGGTTTAGTTAACTAAAAGTCTCATTTATTAGTGACCATGTGTGTGGCGATGGCGTTACCTCATTGTGTGTGCGTTTATAATTGTACGATCCTAATATGAGACAATAGTTGATTTTAGCTACGATCAA
>BQNB010025004.1:42232-55150 GCA_026074375.1 Tanacetum coccineum
CGTAGGCGGGTAGCCTGCCCTGCTTTGCTGAACCAACACACTATCGTGTTACTTACCCGGACCCCCTGAAGGGGGCATCCTTAAGCGTCCTGTTGCCACGGCAAAGAACTATAGCATCTCATAAATAACAACTTTCAGAATGTCGTATGTGATCAGTGAGATCCATCTACTAGGTAGCTCCCATAAAGTGCCATTCGGCGTCTTAAGAGCTGCAAGTCAGATGGAACCACAAGACGACACTGATTGAACAAGCATCAGGAGTCATATTGGGGCGGGGCAGCTGGCAGCTGCCTGGTGCACAATTGTTCGCTTCCCCGGGAGTAGTAAACAGATAGCCTTGCAGGAATCAATCATTCCCCTAAACTGAGGTATCCTTGGGGTCTTATATCAGGAATTCTAGAACTAATGAAATCGGCTCAAGTTGATGACGTTGCAGAGCTTGTACTTTCGTGTTACAAGTTATTGGGATCATTTTGCTATCATTGCCCAAGTATTACTCACCAGTTACCATTGTTATATTTTGCTATGATTGCTCAAGCATTACTTACCACTGTTATATTACTGTAGCTTTTATTTTTAACAATTGTTCACACGTCATGATATTAGTTGGTTACCTTGCGCGTTGCGGCGGCGAGTACCCTCTAACGATCAAGCGGAGAAATAGATCCCGGTTCACATGTTTGTATCGGTTCTGACGAGTCCTCTCTGATTCGTTTTTAGACAGCTTTAATTGGCTAGCCGAACCGGTGACGACTTCGGTTCCCGGTTGAGCCCGTTAGTCCGGTCCGGTTTTCAAAAATATATGTACCATCAACTTGTTAACATATAAATTGTATGAATTTTTGTGTGTTTTATTAGTTTGTACGATGTGTATAATAACATGAACTTTTTATTTTAGGGGTGTTTTAAAAGTAACATTAATTAGTGTGTTTAATTAGTTTACACTGTGTTCTCAAGAAAAAATTAGAAAGAAAAGTAAAGGAAGGTAAAAGTGATGAAAGAAAAGTAAAGCATGTTATTTCTCATTTTGTGTTCTCAAATGAGGCCAAAAGAGAGAATTCACTTTCATCTCAATATTAAGGTGCAACTTTTAGTATGAAAAAGTGGTCAATTTCATCTCTTTTCTTTTACTCTCTTTTTAAAAAAAAATCTTGAGAACATGAAATTTTTTCTTTCCTCTCACTTTTCTCTCCTTTACTTACTTTTTACCAACTTGAGAACACAACATTATACTTTGGATTATGTTATAGCTTGTTTAGATTGTATATTGTGAAAATATTTTCTACTTTTTGAGTAAGGGGGTGTTTTAATTAGTTGTATTTTATTTGGGAGGTGTGCTTTTAATTGGTTGTATAATGTGAATATATCATTGCACTTTTAAGTAATAAGGCGTTTTAATAAAAATATTAATTATGTATTTATATATGTTATACAATATGTTTCTTTTTTTGTATGTTTCAATTTTCAAGTTTGTAAGTTAGTGCATTAAAAAAGTTGTACACTATGTATAAATGTTCGTATTTTGAAATTTCAAGATGAATACATTTAATACCCCAACATGTCTTCCTTTATTATAAGTAGTATAGATTATAACTGACCACTTTATATATTATAGAAGATATAGATACCACTTTTACTTGTCATAATATTATCACGGACACTTTATATTTTACACATATATATTTTTTTTAACGACGACTATTTATCACACACAATATACATTACAATCTATCTCACACGTTATAAGTAGGACTTGAACCCAAAACTATATAGTTGAGGAGCTTCTTATACAATATAACATTAGAACATAAACCATTTGGTATATTTTTACACATATATTATCATCATTATGCTTATTCTTTTCATTTTAAGGGGGTGTTTGGCTAAGCTTATGAAGTGGGCTTATGCTTATGTTATATAAGCCGCTTATGGCTTATATATCATGAGCTCATAAGCTCTTGTTAAGTGTTTGGTTTAGCTTATATAACTAACAAGGTGAAATGACAAAAAAGTTCATAAAAATAAAATGGGTGTAATTATTAAATGAAGGTATAAAAGTCGTTTTATATAATATTCTTATATAAGTCCACCCCTCCTTATATAAGCCACAAAGTTTGGGCTTACAAAAACCTCTTTATATAAAGCTCATAAGCCCAGTCATATAAGCTTAGTCAAACACTTAGTTTCGGCTTATTTAACACATATAAGCTAATAAGCTCTTAAGCCCATCATATAAGCTTAGCCAAACACCCCCTAAGTTTATTTTCTCACTTCTCCTCATCCTCGTATAACTTTTTATTTTCTCAAGCTCTTTTGCAACTTTATTTGAAGGTTGGTACTTGCTTACACGATAAGTTTTGTGTTTGGGTGACATGTTCACTTATTTATTTAAATCTATAACTTGAATATCATCAATCCTTTTAATAAATGGTTAAAAGTGGAACATGCCTAAACTTATATGGCATTGGGTAAGTTTAGACATATCTCCGATTATTTCTCATCTTGTAAACACATACGAGACCGATATAAGCAACATTAAGGAACACCATTATTTGCTAAAAATACTCAAGCAACATTAAGGAACACCATTATTTGCTAAAAATACTCAAGCAACATTAAGGAACACCATTATTTGCTAAAAATACTCCCTGGTAACGGAGTAAAGCATCATCTTGCACCTGAACTAGGTACAGCCATTAATGCACAAAAAAGGTTAAAAGTACAAAAACTATTTCTACATAATAGCAGGATCTTAAAACATGTCTGGCAACTCTCCGCTATTTTACATATCACCTGCAAATATATTTACATATGAACTGGTAGCTGATTTACGCAGGTACCAAAAATAAGTGGCAAAAAGATAGCCGAAGAACCTATCACCTTTCGACCATCTTACTCGACTTTTTTGTTATAAACTTAATTATCATCCGTGTCAAATTGCAGATAAAAACCATATTTTGCAAGAACGACATTTTTAAGAAAATGTCAAAATGTAAAGCTTTTTGGGTCCAAAATCGCTTATTCTTGCAAAATGTAGTATTTCATCAGCATTTACACTAGAATGACAATTTGTGCACTTTATAAAACCGAATAGGATGATTCATATGGCATAGAGTTTCTTGAAATCGTCGTCTTCTGAATCTGAAGGTCCTGAAACAGACCCCGAGATTGACTTGCTACTCCTCTCAGACCGACGAATACTCCTCAAGTTATTAGCCTCGATTCGATGCATAATCACCCAATAACACATAGTACCAAGTGTCGAAGCCAAAGTAACAGACCCTATGACTGTTACACCAACTGCCAACCACTTCTCATTTCCCACAACTATAAACGAGAGCGCCAAAAATGCAACCGATACAAAAACACAAGCTAACCACATTAGCTTATTAATAATCGCCATCACTTGTTTCTTAGCCCTACGTTCAACCACAACAATTGATGTCTGAACCACCACCACCGCTAGTGATATAAAAAGGGCTAAAGAGTCGAAGAGTAAAAAAACAATAAACTCGGGATTTGGGGCTATGTTTGCTTCACCTAAATAGGTATGTGCCGTGACATCTTTCTTGTCATCGATGTATTGACCGGGAAGCTGATATATGGCCGCAAATGTGACTGTGGCAATCAGAACTGCCACCACAGTTGTCGAATTTATTGCATTGTTGAGGCTTTCATGATGCATTTTGTTTATACGTTTTGTGATTCCTTTGACTCTTTTGTGGGTTTTTAGTGTGTGTTCAAGTTGGTCATGAACTTCGTGTTTTATGTCACTTACAGTTTGTTTGAGTTCACGAGCGGTGGAGGTCAATGGTGGTGGTTTTTTCAACGACTTTGCATTCACGACTCCGTGTTCTCGTAAGATTGTTGCGATTTCATTGCGTGTGAATTTCTCGGCAGTATCCAAGGCGGTTTCGCTGGATTTGTTAATGGCGTCTTTTTTGATTATTTCCTTATGATTTAGCAGTGCCAGAACAATCTGAAAATCATGAACCATAAAATAAAGAATGAGTACTTGATAACTTTAAGGTCAAAGTCAAAATTCAAAAGTCAAACTCCATTTCTATTTTATTTATTTTTTCAAATAAAGAAGGTATGAATTCTTTAAATTTTATAAGAGAATCATAACTAGTCAGCAAAACTCATAACATAGGAAATTTTTGATGATAAGTTTTCAAATATCTGCACATAAATTTTAGATCTATAAACTAATATTTGACCCCAAAAAGTCAGAGTCAACTCTTTTTGTTGTAGAACTATGACAATCTCTAAAGTAACTTTCTGCAAATTAAAACCATGAAATCAAGCAATATTCATGAGTTCTTAAACACTTAGAGGTAAAAGTCAAAACACCACCTATTGAGATCAAAATTTGTATAGATTCTTTCACCTTTTGAGACAATTATGAGTCATGGCTACTAAACTAAAGTTTTTAACATAATCTACAGACTCAAACATGTCCAGGCTTACTTTTAAGAATATCCAAATAAACACGATGGTAAAAACTAGTAAGTCGAACTAAAAAGCCAAGATCAAAGTCAATTTCTTGAAACAAAAATATGATAATCATTAAGTACCTCTTTACGACCCTTTCGCGTAGCTATATGCAAAGCAGTGTTCTCCTTTTTATCGACCATGTTTATCAATTCATTATTAGCTGCAATAAGCTCGTTCACGATGTCAACGTTTTGTCCTTTAGCAGCCATATGAAGAGCAGTTTGTCCCTTTTTATCGGCTCTAGTGGCTATTTCGGGTACTTTTTCCAAAAGTGCTTTCATCACCTCCAAATGACCCTTCCGTGCACAAGAATGTAAAGCAGTTTTAAGGTTGCTTTTTGCTATAGTGGCCGTACTACTATTCTTCTCTAAAAGAAACTTGACCACCTCTATATGTCCCTGTTCAGCAGCCGTGTGTAATGCCGTGGTGTTTGTTTGATCACATGTCATTGAAAGCTCAGATTGTGCTTCCATGAGAACCTTCAATACCTCTGAAAAAAAAAATTCTTAGTCAATAACCAGGAACACAAAAAGCGATTGCTATAATATAACTTACTATGAAAGTGTTTGGATGTATGGGTGCACACAAATTATTTCGAAAATTAATATAAGTGATTCTGATTATGCTTTTCTGATGATTTAGGGTCACAATATTCTGAGTTAGAAGTCGTTAAGACGTTTCTTTTTGGTACACTAAGAGGGTGTTTCGGACCCCTTATACTTATACTTGAAGCAAATAAGTATGAAAATTCATACCAAGATCTCCTTGTTTTGCAGCGATGTGAAACGCATCAAACCCGTTCTTCGCTTTGATAGCCGCAGACTCAGAGTCATAGTACTTCATCATTTCCCTCACCAAATCAACATGACCGTATTCCACAGCAACATATAGAGGAGTTTCACCCGATTGATTCGTTTTCGATAATAATTCCTTCAACTCTTGTTCATTTGTACTACTTAGAGTCTCCATAGCTGAAATTATATCCCCTGCTCTTATAGCAATATGCAATGATGTATCGTCTCGTTTTTCCATTGTTCTGTTCCTGCTTAAGCTCTGCTGATGGTTTCCCGCCACCGGAGAATCCATCCGATCCAATTATAATAGAAATCCTTTAGTCCTGATAAAAATCCAATCTAAATAAGCTTTGAAACATATCGATATCAATAAATTTTCAAAGGGTTTGTTTGGGATTGCTTATTAGGACTACCTATATGCTTATTGAGTTTTGATACATCAGAATAAGCAGTTTCACAGGTGTTTGATATTGTTAATCCAAACTACTTATCTGATCATTTGTAAGTGAAACAAAAAGATAAAACAGTTTTAATGATCAATCTCAAACATCCTCTAAATACCAAAGCTAATCTTACCAACTAAAAACGGTGTTTGTTTAAGTTTATATGTGGGTTTAGGAGCTTATTTGATTTCGGCTTATATTTCATAAGCCCCAATTTTCCGGCTTATTTTGAGACTTATCAGCTTAAATGAGTTTATCATGAATTTATCATATCATTATATAAACTTATATAAGCCTACAAGTCTCAAAATAAGCCCGAAAATTGAGGCTTATGAAATATAAGCCGAAAAACAAATAAGCTCATAAGCCACATATAAGCTTAAATCTTTGATATGTGACACATAAACTATTGAAATTGATCATATGATTCATATACTATGCTACAACTTCATTTCTAACATAAAAATGAAAACTGATCCATAAAACTTTAACAAAACAAAAATCCTTACCAGGGTTTTGAAGAACAGATATTCTTAACAAGATCACTCAATTCATTACAAACTTTGAGCACAATTCAAAAACAGTGCTTATGATGTGAATTATTGGATTAAAAAAAAGGTGGTAAGTGGAATTAATAAGTGAAGTTAAATTAATTTCAAAAGGAGGAAGAAAAAGTGGGTTTTAATGTTTAGAAAATAGACATGAAAGCAAATGATATGCTCATCTTTATTATGTTTTGTTTGTGTGGTGGTGATGGTGCTAATGTGTGTGTGACATGATATTCTTTTTTGCTTTCTTTCTTTTCTATATTAATTTGACTCTGAAGGTGGTGGTGAAACCTTTTGAATGTTCTTTTATGACAATGGACCTGTAAGTAGTTGACATGTGACATGTTTTCTTGTACCTTGAAATCTTGTTTTTTACTGTAGATGGTAACATGTTTTTTATTGCAAGGTTATATTTGGGTTTGCGGAAGAGTAGATGTGATCATTTTGATTTTTAGTTTTACTGTTAGCTGTATAATTTATAATATGGATCACTGGACGGGTAATAAATGACACAAAAATGTACCCAACTTAAAGGTCATTTTCAATTAAGGTACCGTATTTTTTTTCTTGCATAAAAAAGTATCCAACTTATATTTTTGGTCAATTTAAGTATTTTTGTTAAATATTTAACGATGATTCGTTAAGTTTTATATTCCAACTCTACCGGCCACTACCATCAACACCAATCATCTTCACCACCACCGAGCCCACCTACGCCACTGTAAATCACCAATCGATTTCTCTTTGCAAGTCAAAAGGCCAATAATTAGACGAAGAGTGCATCGATTATCTAACGTCAAATTATTAATATAATACATGATATCATTATACTATTCGGTGAACTTTAATCACGATTCTAGTCTAAGCATCAAGACCATTCATTACTGACATAGGCTTATTACAGTCAGTGGCTAGGAGCTTCGATATTTGTGATTGGTTACCATGGCGAAAAATTTCTATCCAAATTAATAGCTAACTGATACTGCAAAATAAATACCATTCACTAAACAAAACTACAAACAAAAATTTTGAGAGACTAAAGTTCACTTAAATAATAAATTTTTTTAACAAAATAATCTCAGGACCCACGAGACTCATCCCTATAACGTCTCTAAATACAAAATAAATGAATAAAAATTAAAAAGAAGTTCTTCAGATTAGTGCAAGCTAGATACTACAAGAATTTAGAAACTAAAATATTCAATTAATATTGGTTATAAAACCAGATTATAGAAACAGATTATTGGTGGTGATGGTAGTGGTGGCGGTGGGGAGGGGTTGGTGGTGGAGGCGGTGCTTGGTAGTGATGGTGGTGGCGAAGATGATTGGTGATGATGGTAGTGGCCGGTGAACTTGAAATATAAAACTCAGGGAATGTTCGTTAAATATTTGACGAAAATACCCAAATTAACCAAAAATATAAGTTGGGTGCCTTTTTATGCAAGAAAAAAAGTACAATACTTTGATTGGAAATGACCTTTAAGTTTGATACATTTTTTGTGTCATTTGCCCTACAATTATATAACATTAAATAAATGAAAGTCATATTAAAGTTATTCGGTCATAATAGTTGCATTTAAATACGCATATATGACAATTAACAAATGATATTTATCCGACATTTAAGCTACGACCATATTAAACAATTTTCACATATGGATGTTTAGAATGTTTACATTAGAAGCAAAAAAGTCGTTATACAATAATAGTAGTGCAATAATATAATCAAATCTTTTACAATTATTTGAATATTTACTTAAAAAAACCTTAATGTATATATTACATGGTTCGATTCGATTAACTGTGGATATCAAAAAATAAAAGCTAAAACTGAATCGTGATTAGCGGGTTTTACGGTTTCGGGTTTTTCTGTTTCAAATTGAACGGTTCACCACGATTTGTCAGTTTTTCGGGATTTTTGAACGCCCATGGTATAAAAGGTTTGAGAAAGTAAAAAAATTGGTTTAATTTAGTTTTGAATTATCCGTAACGAGGTTTGTATCATGCGCGTTTTACGACAAGATGAAATACTTATTCGTATCGTGTGATTTTTTCGATATCGGATTCATGTCTTGAAAAGTCATTTGTTAGTTATAGTCAAATAGGGATCAAGATCCTCTCAAGTTAAAGGTAACTTGATAGATCATGTTAACCAATCACGGTTAAGATAAATGTATAAAAGTTTTTCTTTTAGAGCATAAGGTACCATAACACCATTAACACCACCACTTCAGCTTTAACACCATAACACCAACACACCAAAATACCCATGTTATCATAACACCAATAACATCACTTTTTGAAACCCACAATTTTTATTTTTTCAACCAAATCTATATTTTTATTAATTAAATTAAACTATTAATACATTACATATAATAAATAATTAAAAACTAAAACAAAAAAGTACGACACCACCACCACAAATATTACTCATATTATCTTCTTCTCCTCTTTCGCTGCAAAAAACACACACACAACACATACACACATAATCAACACATACACACATATAAAAATCAAAAATAAAAAAGAAAAAAGAAAACAAAATGTGTTTCAACGGCGTGGGTGGCTTAACGCCCAACCCAATGCCGTTTGAAAACGTGGTGGGGCGGTGTGGTAACGCCGGCAACGCCGGTGCCAGCTAGGCATAACGCCGAGCTCGGCGTTACCACACCTAGCGCTCTTAGTGAAATTCAGGGGACCCACTTACATTTATCTTAATTGTGATTGGTCAACATGACGTATCAAGTTAGCTTCAACTTGAAAGAATCTTCATCCGTCAAATAGATGTACTCATATAATGATGTCCGTGAGTAAGTCTAAAGTTGTCACCTAATTGGGTCATTCAAGTTCCAATGGAACCAAATTTTTGTCCGAGAGTCGGCTTCGGGTTTGTGTTTACTCACACCCTAGTCGAAAAGTAAATTATATCATTAAAAAAGGTATTTTAAGGTTAAACTTTTTCATCAAAAGATTTTGATTGGCGACATGACGTTTTTAAGGCGTTATTTAAAACGGCAAAAAATATTTATAGATTTATAGTATATTTTATAATTATATGAGTGATAAATATTATTAAATTCAAACTCAAATATAAAATATTAGTAAATCTAAGTCCAAATCTCAAATATTTGAAAATCACCAAAACATTTAAAAAAACCTCGCCACGCCTTTGCCCGCTTTTTCACGCCTCAACTCACGCCACGCCTAGAGTCGACGCCTTGATCTATTTCGCAACGACGCCATAACATGCCTTTTAAAACCGAACTCAAACCTCAAACCCTCAACATAAATAGACTTCCGCCAAACAAACTACGCTATCAATACACTTTATGTCTAACTTTGGTAAAACAAATGATTATATTAACTTATAAGATTACAGTATTTGCTAGTAACAAATTAGTTTGTAAAGGCAAATCACGTAACATCATAGTTAAGAGGGCACGGTATGGTTGTTTTGTATACGTAGACCGGTGTTATCATAGTGTGGTTGTCAAAAACCCAACGGCGTTATGCCGTGAGTTACTCCACTAACGTACACCACAATGTCTCAAACTAAAAAAATCAAAAAAGCCCCCAACAGCTAAAAACGGGCATTTTTCAAAAAAAGAATTTTAATTTTTTAAAACCCTATACAATACAATATAAATACCCCTTTCTCGTATATTTTTTACATACATCTAAAAATACTCTCTACAAAAAAACTCATTCTTTCACAATGGATCCGAATCAAAGTGATGAAGAACGTAACAACTTTTTCAAGGTCGATGGCGAAACCGACATTTGGTTTATATGCAAGCGCACGAGTATAACCAACGGTTAGAAGAAGAACAAAATCGACCTCGCTTGACCCGTAACCCGATCCACCATACCGTGAGGATGCCGAAACATGTTTGATGACTGGCCATTTTGATGACTATGGTAAGTATCCGTTATACTATTTTCGAAGAAGATATCGTATGAGCCGAAAACTATTTCTAAATATAGTTGAAGGTATTAAATCTTATATTGTCGATCCTCTTCCAAAGCAATTTAAATTCTTTACAGTCTGACCCGATGCTACGAGTCTAATGAGTTTAAGTGTTATTATGAAATGCACATCTGGCATAAGCCAATTGGCATACGACAACACACCCGATGCATTTGATGATTGCAAATGGGTGAGCATACCGCACGTAATTGGCTAGATAATTTCAATAAGTGCATTATTGATTTGTACATGTCGAAGTATTTAAGAAAGTCAACTTTGGCTGACGTTGAAAATTCTCATGTGCAACATATACATTAAGAGGCAACAAGAAAGTGCACGAAAGGATGTCGAACGTGCTTTTAGTGTTCTCCAAGGACGTTGGGGAATAATACAACAACCGACACGTTAATACCATGTCAACATGATACATAGAATCATGTATTCTTGCATCATAATGCATAACATGATTTTAAAATATCAAGAGATGGCGATTAGTGACTTCAACGACATGTATGCTAATCCTTCAAGAAATATGCAACGTACATGGATTGTAATCTGCGATGTCCAACGTCGAAAAGCTAAAGAATTACAGGATAAAAAAACGCATATTGGTCTTCAACGAAACCTTATGGAATATATTTGGCGACAACGTGAAGATCAAGAAGAAGAATTTTAGTCGTCGGGCCATATGTTTTTTTTCATATGTATTTTAATTTAAGTACGCTTTTTTTAAGTATTGTAATTTATATTTTTTATTTAATGAATGAAATATTTAGTTAGTTTAAATAAATATAAAAGAAAAAGAGAGTGGGTCACTAAAAAATAGTGTTATGGAGTGTTATGATTATAAATGTTTTTTTATATGTTGGTGTTAAAATGTTCTGCCATACGTTAATGTGACAGTGTTATGATGTCATGATACCTGTGAAAGTAAAAAGAGTAAATCAAATTCGAGATCCCCGTGTTATGTTATATATCTTTCACCATGGGTTACCATTTCGGGAACACTACTACTTAAAGAATTAACATACAACATTGAATTCGTTGTTCCTATAGAGTTGCAAATTTTACCAAACATGCCGAAAGTGTGATGTTTAACCAGAATTTTATGAGACCGATTTGAATAACTAAAAATTGGTTTTAATCTTCACAACGAAGTTTGAATTCAGGTCACGCTTCAATTGTGGTAATATCGTTTCTCCCAAGGTTTTCAAGATCAGGATCCTACCCAGGATCATTTTCGTCTTTGCAAGATCGAGATCTTAAGATCCTACTATGCTTTTATTTTCTTAACATTCTGTGTAATATTATACAAATCTACAAATTATTATATATCACAAACACAAAATTATATGAATATTTTATAAAAATGTTGTCATAAAATATGGTTATGAAATGTTTAACAAGATTAACATGTTATTTTTTTAATTGTACATAACGCAATCCATAAATTTGTAGTTTTTTAAGTTTGAAGTTCGAGGAAAGTAAGATCGGATTGGATTAGATCTTAAGATCATATGATCAAGATCGGGATCCTATAAACATAAATTTATCCTATGTAAGATCCGGATCGTTTTTGCTTTGCAGCATCGTATAATCGTAAGATCTTAAGATCAGGATCGAGATCTTAACAACCATGGTTTCTCCAATTATATGTTCTGAAATTTTTAGCTAATACGGTAGATATTGTTAGCTTGTGATCCACTCATGGCCAAAGGCAAAGCACTTATAGGGAGGGAGGGTGGGCCTTGACCCCTCCAAAAAAACTGTTAGATGATGAAACCATGTAAGTATAATCTTATTAATGACCATTATTTATAATGGTGAAATCCTAATACCCAAAACTCACAAACCGGGCTTGGGCCTATTTATCCACTAATACTCCCTCATAATTCGAGCGGCGAAATCGCGAAAGCTTTGACTGGAGTAGTAAACTAGAAAAGAAAAAAAACAAAACATTAACGTAATAAAAGCATAACTTTAGTCGACTCGTAACAAAATTATACCAACGGTCGACTTTAGTCGACTGGTACCAACGGTCGACTTTAGTCGACTGGTACCAACGGTCGGCTAAGTCGACTAGTAACAAAACCGTACCACGGTCGACTTTTGAGACTGGTACGAACAGTCAACTTTAGCGACTGATAACAAATCTACGAACAATCGACTAACAAACAAACATTAAAACAACCAAAACTCTTTTTTTTCAATGCTTAGACAGTAATAATATGATAAATATGAACACAAAAACGGATAGGCAGATCACACAATTCACTTGGTGATAGACGCCAAGGACCTATTGAAAGTAGCCCATAACCTGTTTGCTTGGACTGAAACAACTCCACCTTCTAACCGCCAAACAAAGCACCAAACTTTTCTCATTGCTTTCTGATTCATACACCTGATTTGCTTTTTTTTATCGGTGGATTGAGGAGAGGGGGTTATGGTTTGAAGGGGTGGTTTAGGGGAGACGGTACCTAAGTTTTAAGATCAGACCCGTTCTGATATCATGATGGATGATGAAAACCCCATAGGTATAATCTTATTAATAACCACATTCGTGGGGTAACAGTTGGCATCACATACGTCAGCGCTTTTTCCCAACGGCACCACATTCGTGGGGTAACAGTTGGCACCAGAAAATCTGGTGCCGTTGGATTTTT
>BQNB010025005.1:0-24895 GCA_026074375.1 Tanacetum coccineum
TCACTCTACTTCCTAGCCTTTTGAATACGCCTCCTTCTTTTGATTTTTGCCTTGGCGATCTTGACCGGTCGCGTCTTATTCTTGAAAACACACTAGGGCTGGGTCTTGGGCTACGGGAGCGCCTAGATCTGTGCCTTTTTTCGTGTTCCTTGGTACTCATCGTCCTTGACTCGGAATACCGTGATGTTCTGGAGCATCCTTCAAAGTTAAGTCGGGCTTTCACTTCTTTTAGCTTTTCATTTTTTCTTTCTTCTTGTTAAACTTCTCGGCTATGATTGGCAGCAATTGGTTGTAGTTCTTGTCACAATACTCCTGGAGGGTTGCGTCGGACGCGGGCCCACCTCGGTCTTGTGGAGTTGGCTCTTTTCCTCTCTCGACCGTATTCCGCACAACGGACGTGGGCTGGCTAGGAGCGGATTGTTCATGGTGAGTATTTTCGTAGAACGCAGATGTATTCTGGTCCCACGGATGGCGCCAACTTGTTAGTACAAAAAGTGTTACGGGTCGAAAAGGTGGATCTGGGGTGATTATTGGACTGGGCCAATGGATGGGATCTTGTACTAAACCAAGTGATGAGATGATCTCCTGCACAATTAGAGGTAAACCGTTAGTCTTACCGTGGGGACGGACCCCACGATTAGACTCCGGCGCGAGAGTAAGTAAACATGTTTGTCAGAGAATGTCAGAGTATGTGTGTGTAAAATGTGATCAGAAAATCATACCTTATGGGGTGTCAGAGTACCCCTTTTTATAGGTAAGCCCAATATTAGGTTTTCCTAATATTTCGCTTGTACCTGTTAGTGGGCCGAAGTGGGACCCTTGTCAGGCAAGGATCCGCTTGTAATCGTGACTTGCGGATATGGGTTTGCCTAGCGGACTTCCGCTGACCTGCGAAAGTATCCTATGGAAGCCCTTTGTCCGTCTTGTTGCCTCCGGACAGTAGCCAGTTTGACCTGGGCTTAGTTTTGGTCCATTATGCTTTTTGATTGTCTTATTGGGCTTGGGCCCATGTATGGTTTATGTAATCCAGGCCCAAAAGCTTGTTATACATGTTATACGTCATCACCGTTCATTTCGGGTACTCGCGTGTCAAGTTACCCGCCTAGTACGGTTCAGTTTCAGGTAGTAAAATGAATTATCTGTCCTACGCTACATAGTATAAATCTTTCAACTAACCGAAACGAACCGCTCCGTAAACAACTAAGGGCAAGTGCTTTTTTATATGTTTAGTCTTGATCTAGTTATTAATAGTCATATGTGTATGAGCTTACTTAATTAATGGAACCAGATTTGAATTATCTCTATTTGTCTAATCTGGTTACTTTATAAATGTGAGCTTGCAAATTGGTTTGCTCGAAAAGTCGAGCTAGGTAAAGATGTGAAAACTGTGGAAACCGTAGAGGGGGGGGGGTGAATATGTTTCCTCTTAAAAACTTCAAATCTTTTGTATAAATTATTTTATCACTCTCTGCCGGCGGTCCCATAAATGTATGGGGGCCGCCCGGTACATAAGGGAGCCACCCTATTTAAAGGGACCGCCTCCAGAAGAGGTTTTCGCACTAGATTATTTGTATCAAATCACCAATCAAGTTTGACGCAATATGAGAAGTGTCGATAATGGATTTCCAATAACTAGCACATATTCTACCAATATATCCACACTCACAATGTTTACTACAAAGAGCTACACAACCATGACTAACACAACAAACACAACAGTTCACACAATCATAAGCACAATGCAAGTGTAAAAGTAAAGCGATAAATGTAAAGACATAAGTAAAGAGAAAGGTAAAAGGAAATGCAAACCGACACGATGATTTATAGTGGTTCGGTCACGAAGCTCCTCTTCGCCCTACTCCACTCCTCGAGTATCCAACTCGAGAGTTACTTCACTAATCAACAAGCTCCCTTTCGGCGGAGAAAACCTTATACCAATGCTTACATTATTTTCCGACACTAAGCTAGATGTCGAGTTCTTCTTCGGGTACAACCAAACCCGTTATGTTTTATGGCCCAACATAACAAACCTTGTGTTTTATGGCCTAAACACATAAACCGCGTCGCTTACATTATTTTCCGACACTAAGCTAAATGTCGAGCCCTAATCTTAGCTAGAACCAATCTACCACTTCACCAATGTATTTTAAGGCCTAAAATACTAACCAACCCACAATCAACTCATCCAAATATATACATCATTTGGATCCACACACTACTAAAGATCAGAAGACATGGACTCGATCTATATGTAACAAATGTTACAAATGGACTAACTAGACTACATAACTTCGGATCTTGAAGATGGCCGAAGTTCTTCTCTTGCACTTGAGGGAAGAAGGAAAGAGTAGAAGATTGGATCACATTTAAACAAGATTAAACAAGTTAAATGATCAAAGATTTAAGAGAGATTTATAGTTAGATCTATAGATAGAAAAACTGAGAGAAATCGTGCAAAAGGGTTGTTCAAATGGTTGGAGGTGATCCACTATTTATAGGAGCTGAAAAACTGCCAGTCTTTCCCCAATGGCGTCCGGCGGTCCCTTATATATAAGGGGCCGCCAAGCCTATAAGGGGGCCGCCACCTAACTTCGCTCCCTTTTTTAGTCATGTTGTGAGGAAGATTGTATCTGGTATATAAGCTTCTATTTTGGGGGGAAAACCAAGATTTCAAATTTATATTATATAAAATATTTCTTTTTATTAAAAAAGTATTTTGTGTTTATTTATATTGTGAAAAATACTTTTGTAGAAATGTAATGGTTAAGAAAAAAAATATTTTTTCTTTGATCATCCCTACAAGTATTAATTTATTTTTTTGTTTGTACATACCATACAGATTACGACAAGTCAAACAAATGTCGGTGTTGATGCAGACTTGAGACATCGAGAGATGTAGATGCAAGTAGCAATGATGATGTTGTTGTGATTACGAGTAAACTTGCATATTTACGTTATTATATTACAAGTTACATGTTTGTCATCCCCAAAACATAAAAGAGTCCCGTATAGATTAAATATCGTAATATTGGTACTAAAGAATCTCCCCCCATTTTTGAAGATGACAAACTATGTAACCTATAACATATATTATAGATTTTAAAAGTTACTCCGTATTACACTTCCTTCTCCCCTTTTTGTCGAAGCAAAAAGGCATAATGTGGATTATGGTTGGAGCATATAGGTTGGAGGTTTGAGAAAAGGATAGGTGCTCCGAGTATATAGGTTTGAGGTATGAGGAGAAGATATGAGAAATGAAGGTGAAGGTGATTGTGTGTTCCTTGGTTAGTTTAGAAAAGGTCAAGAGAGATGAGAAGTAGGCAAGAGAATAAGGTAGGTACTTTGAGTGTATAGGTTGAAGGAATGATGAAAAGGTAGGTGATCCAAGTATATTGGTTAGAGAAAATGTAGAAGACAACCTGAGAGAATAACGGTTGAGGAGATTTTTTGTTTCTGGATAATTTATGACGAGGTTATAGAAATGAAGGAACAGCTTGAAAAGAAGGTAGTACTTCAAGTAAAGAATGTTGAAGTATGAGAAAGGACTTAAGGTTAAGGGTAGAATTTTAAAGTGAATTGGTAGAATTATTTAGAGTACGAATGAACCATTCATTGTATTTGACAATCCCCGGTCCTATCTTCCTATAAAGGTGAGCTTGCATCATCCCAGTGAAGTCTTCTATCATCACGTGTTTTAAACCACTCCATGCATTTACCCCACATACTTTGATGGGCCCCCCCTTGACTCATTGCATCCTATGATAATTACATTCCCTTGAAAAAGTGACACTAAGCGGGATCCATGGATCAAATGAATTTCCATTATAACTCAAGAAGTTCGATGAATGCAATTTAAATGAGTAGAACCTTGCAAGTGCTCCCTCTAGGTGTATGCTCCCCCTTCTTTAGGGCATCAAGGAATCAAGATATGGATGTGTGCTACAAAACAAAGTTAGTAGACAAGTGTACATGAAGATAGGCAAGATATTAGAGGAGACTAACATGCATTTTTAGGGTGTTAGTATTCTAAAGTAATACACTTTAAGAGAAAGTCGAAGCTAGACACATGCAGCATTATTTTAAAAACAACAAGCTAAATGATATAATTAAAAGACTCAAACGCAAGTTTACGGAGAAGGATTTTTAGGGGGGAAGAAGAGAGGGAAATTAGACGACATTTATAACGAGGATGAGATTTCGTTTATATTGGTTGACAAAAAATATTAGAGAATACTTTTAAAAGTAGACGGATGACACTTAATATCTTGGCAAAAAATATTATATATATATATAAAACTATATATAATATATTAAAAAGAGTAAAAGAAAAAAAAGAACAAGGATGAGACGATATGCTCTTTGGATGTGAATGAGAAAGAATCCATAGAGCCGAAAATTTGGAAAAGGAAATGGGAGACTATAAAGAAGGAGCGTGTTGACGAGAGTAAGTTAGAAGAGTTTGATATATCAATAGCACTTAACATTTGAATGTCGTGTATTTATCAAGACAAAGGTAGAGGATTATGAATTCAAAGGTTGTTGTTAATTTTGTTGTTTTGACATGTGTGACTCAATAACACTTGAAGATTTAATATCTTCTTTATGTTCTTCACTTTTTAGAAAGTGGAAAGTTTAACGAAGGAGTGACATTTGCATTTCACAAATTACTTAAATATTTTGGATGAGATAATTAAGTTATCAAGAGATTTAAGAGGAATTTTAATAGTAACAAGACTATAGAAGGAGTAGAAACTTTTAGAAGTAGAAGAAACGTTAGAGAAAAGGAGACTTATTAAAGTGAAAAGAAACGGTTTAGAAGTAAAAAGAAACGTCAGAAGTAAAAAGACTATTGAGAAAGAGAGGAACCGTTTAGAAGTGAAAAGACCATTCGAAGTGAGAAAAGAGGTTTACGAGAAGTGAGGACCAAGATGTGAGGAGATTTATGAGTATGACAATTTAAGGATTGTGTTTGAGAATGATACGCATTTCATTATGAAATTCACTTGACTATTAACAACATAAGCAATGATGCTTATGAGTGTTAGGATATGAGGATGACCCATCAATCTATAGAGAGATATTGGGCATAGGTTTGTGTATTATGAAGGGTAGTTTACTTTTGATGGTTAGTAGAAGTGATAAACGCTATCAGTTTTTGATTATGTTGGTGGAGAAGAATTCATGTTGAATTTTATTATGAAGATGACTCGGTGGATGAATTAAGACTCGTTTTTCATTTTACCTTATTGGTTTGAATGTGTACTAGAACTAGTAATTATTGATAAGAGTGAATAATAGTTAATAAGGTTTGAGTAAAGAATAGACGCCAACTCACAGAAGAGGAAGAAGGGAGAGAAGGGTGTTCATTTTATGATTAGAAAAGGAAATAAAAGATATCACAAGCCTGCTGCCGGCGGTCCAATATATATATGGAGGCCGCCTGTTTTAATCAAGGGGCCGCCTGGTTAATGGGGACCGCCACCCGCAAAGGTGTTTTGGAATCGATTGTTGATGAAAATTTTCGAAAAGAGTGACATTTTAATTTGCATTTCGCTAATTAAAAAATACTTATAGTACTTCAGATGAAGTAGTTAAGTTGTCACGACATAGAATGGAACACGGACTAGAATTGAAACTAGAAGAAAAGAGGAGAACGATTTATGAACTGTGTTCCATCATTCCTAAACCATGACGAGGATAATTTAACGATCCACGTTTGAGGGGTAAAGAAAGAATTCAGAGATGTTATCTTCGGTGTGTTTCGTACGCGAAAATAATAATAATAATAATAATAATAATAAAGAAGAAAACAAACGAAGATGGAGGTGACGAGCTTGACAGTGTCAAGATGGATGTGTTAAGCGTACAATAAACTACACTCACAATAGTTTATTTAAGCTCTTCTTAAGCATTGGCGATGTTCATTAGAACAATCACAGGACGGAGGTATACAGTTATCTTAAAGGCGTAGCGAAATAGTGGAGGAAAGAGATTAACAACCATCTCTATGGGTTTGAATGAGGTGTGTGAAGAGAAGAAGAGGGTGATCGAAACACAAAGATTCGAATTTCGTCAAAGAGAAAAGAATGTTTTCGTCGAAGAGAAAAGGAGAGCGTTTTAACTTATGTTGTTAAAAGGCTTGAATAGTAATTTTTGGATATGACCTTTAACGTTTGCAATCGCAAGTTAAAGATACTTGAAAATATTTGGTATGAAATATTTTAAGTTGATACAAACCTACTTTTAGTGAGCGATAGATTTGTATCAAGCTTTCTTGACGACAGGAGTATATGATTATGATAAGAAAAGCGATACTATATCAAGGTATGTGTGGGTGAAGACTTTAAAGATTTAAGACCATTTTTTTGCGACTCTTTTGAAAATTTAGATTATGATCGGACCGAAAGAAAGATATTCTAGTGAGAGAAAATATATACATAGATGTATAAGACATATAGATATAAGCAATGCAAGTTTATCTAAGCATCGCATCGAGACATCCAACATATAATCAACAAAATAATGGTGTAGACGTATGACATCTAAAACCATATTTTGTCATACATCAACCTAACATAGTTTAGGTGGCACCAATTAAACGGGTAAAGTTCATGTAAGATAGACCAACAAAGCATGATAATTTTAAATGTAATCATCATGTAAAACATGTTAGCATGTAGCATTTAAGAGCATGTGTTATTTAGATAACATAAGAGATATTTTATCTAAATTACTGGGAAAAAGAGACAACGCCTTCTAATAAACAAGCATTCAGATAAGAGCTAAGTCAAATAAACGTCGAGCATTAAGATAAACATAAAAGCATATAATTGCATTACGGAATCTTTTTGTTGATTCAGGGGAAGTTCTCGTGGGGCAATGTTATCATCTTGAAACTTCAAAGCACTTTATATAAAATGCATATAGTCTAAGGACTAAGGAAAAAACCTAATTCTTACTTGCTTAGAGTGCACTCTAATGAAATACAATGTCTATCGATGTAGACTATCATTAGGCATATTTAGGAAGAGCCATTTAATCAAATTAGAGAATGAATATGAGACTATCACTAGTGGTGCTCAATTCAGGCTGAAACACAACCATTTTTACGGGTTATACCACGAACCCAACTTCACTCTTGGAAGCAATTCCCAACGTTTGGTCAAATTGAATTTCTATGCAATAGATTCTCTAAGTAGTCATTCTCATGTAGAAAAAATAGAATACCTATAATTTCCGAATGAAGTGAAGCAAAGATAAAATTTGTATTTATCATTTCATAGATGGCCCAAACATGGTCACAACAACATGCTTTAATTCTGGTTACGCCGATAATCCTAATCAGATGTGTGAAATTCTTAGTTTAAATAAAAGAGCAAGCACGTGTTGTAGTTACGAGAGCATGCGTTATCTAAAACTGTAGGAGTATCTTAATATGACAATGTGTACTGCCTCTAAAAAGAGAGTGTTCCAAGAATCACCTTATCCCTCTTTGCATGTCTTTATGCAAGAACTCTAATTAAGGTATTTACACAATAAACTTGTGAAGTTTCTTTATATAAAATAATGATGAATTAAATAAAAGGTTTAGTTACTTGTATGTTAGACTTTTAAGCAAGAGAATAGGCAAGATGAAGATGTATTAAAAATCTAAATTGCCATAGGTGGATCAACCTAAATCGAGGATGTATCAGGAGGAGGATCCCATTTATCCTGGAGGTGGAAAATTTTGGGATAAGGATCAATTTCCAATTCTTTAGGAGATGGAGTTGACATATTGGTTATCAAAGAAACTTATATAAGTTTATAAGTGGTTTCCTTGTTTGAGTTTTCAAAAATGTACATCCAAGACTTGCCTTATCAAGTTGAGTATTTTATGAGGTTTCACGATGGAAATTTATAATCGTCAATCCTACTTAGAGTGGTTAATTTACAGTAGAATTTGACCCATAGCTAATAACAAAAACATTTGACACTTTGCTCAAATGAGACATCTTTATTGCAAGTATGGATTTACAATTTGAGGACTAATCTTGTTGTCTTCCAATCACCTTCACGTGATTTCATGTAATAACCGAGGATAGGTAAACAAGTTGACTCAAAATAACTAACGGTCATTTGATTGATATTTCTGTGATCTAGATAAATCCTAGTCTCGATTTCATGTTCATATTCCGAATTGTAACTAGATTAAATAGTGATATTTGATATCGTTTGAGATAACAACATCTTCATATTCGAAATCTTTTTACGATCACAAAATGAAAAAGCACAAAAATGGTTTGTGAAAGTATTTACAATAACTTCTATCCTAACCTAGATGTTCAAGGGTTCTCATTTGTGAAGAAGAAATAATATAGCCTTAAATGGTAAAGTAAAAGAGAGAGCTTTGTGATGAGAAGATAGTATTGATTTTTGAGTTTTGCTTTTCAATAGTGCTTTTGAATTGTATGAGACAGTTACTTATGTTGTCATTTGCTCATTTTTTGATTTTTAAGAGATGACGACTTAATCAATTGCATTTGCACAGTAAAATATTTGAATATTTAGACAAAACATATCATCGCCAATCCTACTCTAAGTGTATTTTATGCATATATTTGCCAAATATTTGGAACACAACTATTGGACAAGTAGACTCAATATGACATCATCTACACAAGTGTGAGTTATGATCCGATGCATATTCTTATCATCTTGGAAAGGGATGTCGTTATTTTCACATCAAATCGAGTGTGATTGAGTATGTAGGTTTAAGATAATATATCTTGTTATATTTTGATATAATCTTAAAGCTAGACAAATAAAGAATCCCGATTTCTTGTCCATAAACTCAAAATCTTGTCAATAGATTCCGATATAACATCAATCAAAGTATTGAATAAGATTGATAAATATTCTTCGAAATCTTCTTGACCTCAACGAACACTCTTTTGAAAAGAAGACCAATAAAATTTTCATAGTGTGTTCGCTCTAATCCTAAGACTAGTTGTAAGGTGAGGTTGATGAATAATGACAAGTTAATTTCTTACTTCAAGATTGTCATATATTTTGCTTGTGCAAAAAAGTATTTGTTGATATGTATAGTATGTCAATTTTTTTGACTTTTATAGTATATATTAGACATCTCTATGGTTGAAGAGGCGTGGTTGAGTGAGAAGGAAGATGTGTGATAGAAATAAAAAGAGTGTTTTCGTCGAACAAAAAGAATGTTTTCGTCGAAGAGAAAAAAAATGATTCGTCGAAGAGAAAGAATGTTTAGTCGAAGAGAAGGAATGTTTTCGTCGAAAAAAAATGTTTCGTTGAAGAGAGAAGGAGAGCGTTTTAACTTATGTTCTTAAAAGGCTTGAACAGGAATTTTTGGATATGACCTTTAACGTTTGCGATCGCAAGTTAATGATGGGTTTTAACATATGATCTTAGAACATTATTTTTCCACACACTTGACAAACTATTAAACTCTCATTCCTAAGTGGGTTAATACACTCAAAATGATCTACAAGATGCTTATGTGACACTTGTAAATATAGTGATCTATGCCTATATGCAATGCACAAACAATTTTGCAACTTAACACAAGAAATCTAGCGTAATTCCTATTAGGCATAATCCGGAAAACTAGTAACATATAAATAGTATACAAATAGTAATGATTACTTATTAATATCTATTAACCAAGTTGAAACAAAAGTAAACACACATAATCATCTAGCATACACATAAGGATATTCGTCGTTGTTTTGTGTATTAGATATAACGATGTATACTTAGCTTGATTTGATTTGAAAATAAAATAGTTCCTCCCCATTTTAAAAATTAATTAAGATCAATATTTTGAAAGAACAAATACACTATCTTTCAAGGATATATCCATTAGAAATGCCCGACTCAATGGAAAAAGTAAAATACAAGTTTTATGTGAAAGCGAAACTCAAAATTTTAACCACTATGTATTATTTTGCATTTCTGACTTATTTAAGTTTAGAATGAAGACTTTGAAGTATTTTTAAATGAAAGTAGTCTTAATTCTCTTCGAAATGGCTGGTGGCACGACTTCTACGGACTTACGGTTGATTTTATATGATTTTTCGAAGTTTGCCAAAATCTGTTGAAACAGACCGACGACCCCCATAAAGGTGACGGCCCCCAGATATATATGGGGGCCGCCCTAACATTTATAGAACCGCCACCAGTGACCCAAAAACACATTTTGTGTACAAAATTATTTGGTGACTTGACTGTAGAACGTAGGACTTTAAGAAGTTGTTTCAGCACAAAAAAAACATGTTTTGGACGCCATTTCTACTCGTACGACTAAATACAATATGTTGACAATTACAAACTATTTTAGAAGATTTTCCTTCAAGCTATTTATACGAAGTATATCTAACAACAAAATTATTACGAATCAAGCACCAAAACACTTTTCATATTAATCCCCCGTCATGGGTAGTTTGATACATGGATCGTACTCTATTTTAAAAATCATTTGTTTTGAAAACTAGAGCGGCGTGGCTCTGATACCAATTGTGGAAACCGTAGAAGGGGGTGAATATGTTTCCTTTTAAAAACTTTAAATCTTTTGTATCAATTATTAAATCACTCTTTGCCGGCGGTCCCATAAATATATGGGGGCCGCCTAGTACATCAGGGGGCCGCCCTATTTAAAAGGACCGCCCCTAGAAGAGGTTTTTGGACTAGATCATTTGTATCAAATCACCAATCAAGTTTGACGCAATATGAGAAGTGTCGATAATGGATTTACAATAACTAGCGCATATTCTACCAATATATCCACACTCACAATGTTTACTACAAAGAGCTACACAACCATGACTAACACAACATAGACAACAATTCACACAATCATAAGCACAATGCAAGTGTAAAAGTAAAGCGATAAATGTAAAGACATAAGTAAAGAGAAAGGTAAAAGAAAATGCAAACCGACACGATGATTTATAGTGGTTCGGTCACGAAGCTCCTCTTCGCCCTACTCCACTCCTCGAGTATCCAACTCGAGAGTTACTTCACTAATCAACAAGCTCCCTTTCGGCGGAGAAAACCTTATACCAATGCTTACATTATTTTCCGACACTAAGCTAGATGTCGAGTCCTTCTTCGGGTACAACCAAACCCGTTATGTTTTATGGCCCAACATAACAAACCTTGTGTTTTATGGCCTAAACACATAAACCGCGTCGCTTACATTATTTTCCGACACTAAGCTAAATGTCGAGTCCTAATCTTAGCTAGAACCAATCTACCATTACACTAATGTATTTTAAGGCCCAAAATACTAACCAACCCACAATCAACCCTTCTGAATGTACACACCATTCGGATCTACACACTACTAAAGATTGGAAGACATGGACTCGATCTATATGTAACAAATGTTACAAATGGACTAACAACTACAAAACTCGGATCTTAAAGATGGACCGAAGTCTTCTCTTTGCACATGAAGGATGAGAAGGAAAGGATAAAGAATGGATCACATTTAAACAATATTAAACTTGTTCGTGAACAAGAGATTTAGAGAGAGAAAGGGGATTTTAGAGAGAGAAAAGAATTTAAAAAATCTGTGCAAAGAGGGTTAATTTTATACAAGAGAGAGTGCAGTATTTATAGGCAGGGAAATCCAACGGTCAGCTGGTGGCGGTCCCATATATATATGGGGTCCGCCCTAGGCACTAAGGGGGCCGCCCCTAGACTGATGCTCCATTTTTTGTCCTTTTGTGGGGAAGGTTTATCTGCTGATCAGTATTAGTTTTTTTCTGGGGGGGGGGGGGAAACTGAATCAAATCTAAATTTCAAATAAAATATTATTTTTGTTTTTATTTAGCAAAACTATTTTGTGCATTTTTTAAAAATATAGTTTCGTAGAAATATGATGGATTAATAAGAAAAATTATTTTCATGATCACTAATCATGTTTAATGATTTGTTTGTACACACCTTATGTGATTTACGTCAGGTGTAAACCAATGTTCGTCTTGATGCATACTTGAGATGTCGAGAGATGTTGATGCATGTATGCATTGATGATTTGTGATTACGAGTAACTTGCACACTTTAGGTTATGTATTACAAGTCACATGTTTGTCATCACCAAAACATAAAGAGATCGTATAGATTAAATATCGTAATATTTGCACTAACAATTTATGTTACGGTGTAACCATTTTTGGAGTTACGCCGTAACATTCTTCAAATATTTACACTTTGAGTTCTTTTTCCCTTGTTTCTTGTCACTTTCTTGCATTTCACCTGAAAACAACAAAATGATAGAAAATATCTCGTTTTCGAGTGTTAGTGAAACATTTATAAGTAATATAAGGGGTATTTTGCCACCAAAAAGTATTAAATATTTGATGTTATCAAATATCCCCCCACTTGACTTCTACTTGCTCTAAAGTAGAACCTGTTAGAACATTTCATAAAAAGATTTCTCAAGAATAACTTCAAGAAATAAATTTATAAAACTCTTATGCTAGAAAACATCAAAGCCAAACACCTCACAAAAAGGGGATACAAAGTCACTCAGCTATCCACTAGTCTAAGTGTTTCATTTTCAGGTTGATCGCTTAATTACACAGTCATAGCATGTATTCTATCATAAGCTTGGAAAGTACACAAATCTGGCACCATTAGGGACTAATAATCTATAAAGCAACAAGGAAATATGGTTTTAAAGGGTGATAAAGGGGTTAGGATAGACATGGGATACACATTTAATGGTTGTTAATATAAAAATACAAAACAAATAGTCTAAAGTAATATAAGGTTGTCATAACTAGCCGCTGTCCATCCATGGGTCCGAGAGTCTAAGTCCGAAAATCTGATCTTCAATAATGGGCTACTAGCTCCATTCTTCATGAGTATTGGGATGACTTGGTGTAACAACAGGCTACTAGCTCCATTCTTCATAATTACTGAGATGTCTCGATGCAATAATGGGCTACTAGCTCCATTTTTTTAATTTTATTTTGCACCATCATTTATATTTTTAGCACATGATGTGGCTTATTGTTTCACCCTTCTTTTCTTCACTTTCTCATGATAAATATTTTGCAAATGTTTCAGAGTTTATAATTTTAATTATTGCCCTACAACATCCCATATTATTCGCACATCCCCCACACTTGAGATAAACAATGTCAGAAAAGTGTATACAAGGGGTCTTTATAGATCATAACAAATTAGCCTTCCACGAATGCATATAATTCTCATTCCCATTCTACCAAAACATGGATTAAGTAGCCAAGAAGATTTTAACACAAAAAAATAAGACTACAGGGTAGGGCAAAGGTAAAATGGTGTAAACGAAACATATAGGAAGTAGGTGAAAACATGATTGGCTCAACATGGGTGATCTAGGGGTATCTTGCACTAATAATGAGTGCAACAAAAGGGTTTTATCACGGGAGGTCGACAAGTATGGCTTTCTTTCTCTTTAATCCTCCCCGACCTCTCGATCGTTGTTTTAGGCTAGAATCTTACAAGATAACATCTAAGTACCTGAAAAACTGAAGCTGAAGTGTCTTTAGCTATACTACACTTAGGGTATATTATGTTTAAATCTACTAAGAGATTGAAGGGCTCAAAAACTGACCCAACAATCTCCCCCTATTTGAATATACAAATAGCCTAAATTAAAATCAGTAGTAAGTGAGCAAACAACTTCTTCTTACAAACTGATACATAAAGAACAACATATACTGATAAACATTTATAACCACTTTCATTACAATACATTACAAAAGATAAGCTATTACAAAAGTTTATAATCACTACTGCCTTAGTTGTTTAATGTCCCATCCCCCCACTTGATTTGTACAATGTCCCTATTATACATTAAGGAAATGAAATAATAAGAAAAGAGTAGAATTAAGACAAGAAACTCCCTGAGCATTGTTTTGAAATTTAAAATTGGGCAGAAATCTATATCTTCTTCTTCCAGAAAGCTCTTTATCCCCTGTGATCATAGAAACAAACCCAAGCATAAAACCATTCTACAAGAATTATGAAGTGTACAAGAAATACAAACCTAACTCACTTTCGTAGGAATTACGATTTTATTTAGCATATGCAACAAGCTTTTTAAACCACTTGATGGCCCAAGTGGATGAGTTTAGTCTCGTGAGGGCTTCCAGAGGACATACCCACAAAGTCCATTTACATATACAAGGTTTAGACATGTTTAAAACTTAAATTTTTAAGATTTCAGAAGGAGGTTACGGCATAACTATAGTGGTTACGTCGTAATCAAATGGTAAAATTTTTAAGTTTTTAAGGTGTTAAGGCGTAACCTTGAAACGGGTTACGTCGTAACTGTAGTGGTTACGGTGTAAACTGTAGTGGTTACGCCGTAACTACTGCAAATTCAGCAAGGTTACCAAATGAATATGAGTCGAGCTGGTCTCGATAATTGCCTCCTAGCTTATGTATTCTGCAAAACAAAGTAAGAAACATGTAAACCAACTAATACAAAAATAAATTCTATTAAATAAAAGATGGGTTGTCTCTCAACAAGCACTTTTGTTTATTAACGAGTCTTTAAGTTAGACTCATACTCAATCTACATTACTTCGTCATTAATACAGCCCTGAATCCAATCTACAACTTCCTGATCATATTTGTATTCGTTTTCTAAACTAAGGCAACCTCTATAAAATCCTATAATCTTTTTTCAGGTCTATGGATTGCTCTTTTCTTTTCTTTATCACTGACTTTTAACAGGAGTCCCAATGAGTTATGTTATTTTACCGATAGTTTTCTAAAGGCTTTTTCGGTTCGCGTCATATGAAATATTGTTTTATCATTACCGACCTTAAACCAAAGTGTTCCTTTACCTCGGTCTTCAACTAGTCCTATTTGTTCCTTAAAAGGCTGTCCAAACAAAACTTTGGTTAATCCATTTTCCACAAATTCACTAATGTTTTCGAGGATGATGAAATTAACTAAAAATTGATGGGTTCCTATGAACACACGTAAATTTTTTGCAAGTCTCACCATGTTAAATCTTGAATATATTATTTCATGATTCATGATGGTGTTATAGGCTTTTCTGGATATTATGTTGAATGGGGTTTGTGGTACAAAATAGGGGTTAAAACTAACAAACCTTATTTTGCAAGAAAGTTGTAGATTATCGAGGCTGTGTAATTGGATTCTGCCATCGCTTTTTAAAAATTCAGTTGAAGCTTTTTCATTGAACATAATTCCAAGATCTAGGTCATCCCACATGTTGTCTATATCAACAAATTCTTCTAGTCCTATGCTCATCCTTTTATCAGGATCACAAAACGTCATATTAAACTCTTCCTTGTCTTCCGCTAATTCTGATGGTGAGAGCGAAATTATTTCTTAGCTTCCGTATTTGGGTGATAAGTAATTTTTAAAGCCTCTTACCTTTTCATCATTCATGACTAAATCATTTAATTCTTGCGTTTTATCTATTTCGTTTATAACGCAAATAGGAGAAATAAAGGCACGAGATTCTTTCTTATTGATATTAAAAACTACTTGATCATTTCCAACTCCTAGAGATATCTTTTTACCGTAGACATTAATCTTTGCATGAGCAGTTGCTAACATGGGTCTGCCTAGGATAATCGAGACATTTTCATCTTCCATGATGTCGAGAATGACGAAATCAACGGGAAAAATGAAGTAATGTCGGAATAGCTTGAACGAGGCCTCTATTTATAGATATCGTACCTGTTACGGCGTAACCAATAAAGGTGTTACGTCGTAACCAACTTACACGGCATTCCATAATTAAGCAGTTGTTACAGCGTAACCAGATATGATGGTATGACGTAACCTTCATATAACTTCTATATGTACGTGATTTTCATTCCATATTTGTGGATCTTCATGGTTACGGCATAACCAGATATGGTGTTACACCGTAACGATAACTTCGACAAGATTTCCTTCCAAATATAGGGTTACGGCGTAAAGTCTTCCATGATCTTTGTACTTGCTTAATTTATGTTACGGCGTAACCAATTTTGGTGTTACGCCGTAACATTCTTCAGAATTTACACTTTAAGTCCTTTTTCCTTTGTTTCTTGTCACTTTCCTGCATTTCACCTAAAAATTACAAAATAACAGAAAATATCTCATTTTTGAGTGTTAGTGAAACATTTGCAGGTATTTTAGGGGGTATTTTACCACCAAAAAGTATTAAATATTTGATGTTATCAATATCCCCCCACCTGACTTCTGCTTGCCCTCAAGTAAAACGTGTTAAAACATTTCATAAAAAGATTTCTCGAGAATAACTTCAAAAAATGAATTTATAGAACTCTTATGCTAGAAAACATCAAAGTCGAACACCTCATGAAAAGGGTATAAAAGTCACCCATCTCTCCACTAGTCTAAGTATTTCATTTTTGGGGTGATCGCTCAATTGCACAGTCATAGTATGTATTCTATCCTAAGCTTGGCAAGTACACGAATCTGCACCAGTTAGAATTAAGGTCTAAATAACTCTCAAAGGCAACAAGGGTATTATGGTTTAAAGGGTGATAAAGGGTTAGGATAGACATAGAATACACATTTAATGGTTGATAATGTAAAAAAACAAAACAAATAGTCTAAAGTAATCTAAGGTTGTCATAACTAGCTACTGTCCATCCATGGGTCCAGTCTGAAAATCTGATCTTCAATAATGGGCTACTAGCTCCATTCTTCATAAGTATCGGTATAACTTGGTGTAATAATAGGCTACTAGCTCCATTTTATAGAGATATTTTGGTGTAATTATGGGCTACTAGCTCTATTTTTTTATTTTGCACCATCTTTACATTTTTAGCATATGGGTGGCCTTTTTGTTGCACCCTCTTTTCTTCATGGTAAATATGCAAATGCTACATGGGTTTATATCTTTAATTATTGCCCCTACAACATTCGATATTACACGTACATCCCCTCACTTGAGATAAACAATGTCGATAGTGGTGGTACAGTGGGGGTCTTGATAGATCATAACTGATAGGTCTTCCATGAAAGTATATAATTCTCGATCCCATTCCCCCGAACCATGGACTTAAGTAGCTAGAAATTTCAACAAAAAAATAAAGACTACATGGTAGGCTAAGGTGAAATGGTGTAACGAAACATATAGAGTAGGTTAAAAACATAGATTGGTTTAACATGGGTGATCTAAGGGTATCTTGCACAAATAATGAGTGCAACATAAGGGTTTATCACGGGAGGTCGACAAGTCAGTGTAACAAGTCGATAAACGCACACATATAGGCTATTTGGGTGATTTCCTAAGTGTTGCCTTCTTGAACTATCTATTCCTGCTAATCAATTAGGTCTCGAAATGATGTACATGCCAAGTTCTAAAGTCTACAATACTACCGGCACACTCAATATTTTGGTGGATTTTTGAGTAATATGATGGAAACGGAATATTAGGCTTAAATCTCACCAAATAGTAATAAAGGGTAATGTGCATTCGGCAAAGATTAATTCTAGTTATTTAAGAAAAATTTGTCAAAATTTTTAAAATTGGCATAATTTTCAAAGAAAACTAGAAAATCCATTTATTTTTTATTGGTTACGTAAAGTGAATACGTTTCGCGATAAAATACGTTTTAGGATTTCTGGAACTACCACAACTTTTTTACGCTTCAACAACATACCCAAAATTATACCAATTACTCAAACTTACAATATATCATCACCTATTCTATATAATATATATATAAATATATATATAGGTGTGATATTTTGTTAAATTTTGTATATTATAACATATCATATAGTATATTTATTTATATATATATATATATATATATCTATATATACATACATATATATATACCTACTTAATATATACATATTTAATAGATATAACATAACTATATATATATACTAATTTAATATAAATTTATACACATATCTATATATATACACACATATATATACATAATATATTATATATATACAATATATATATATTTTATATAATATATATACAATATATATTGTATATTTATATATGTATATGTTATATTATTATTTAAGTATAATTTATATTGTATGTATTGTATATATATATATGTATATGTATATATATATATATATATATATGTATATATACATATGTATATGTATATATAGATATATATATATATACATATATATATATATATATTTTATATATTTATGTATTATATATATATGTATATATTATTATATATATGTTTATATATATATATATCTATGTCTATCATGTATACTATTATGTATATATATATATATATGTTATATATTATTTTTATAGGTATATATTATATTATTATATGTTATTATATATATATTGTATCGCCCCGACCAAAAGGGTAGAAGTATTACAAATATGTATGTATGTATATATATATATATATATATATATATGTATATATATATATATATGTATATATATATATATATATATATGTATATATATTTTTATGTTATTAATTATTATATTATGTTATGTATATATATATATATATATATATATATATGTATATATTATATATATATGTATATATATATATATATATATATATATATATATATATATATATATATATATATGTAACGCCCCGACCCTAAAGGGTAGAAGTATTACAAATATGGTGTGACATCAAAAGATAACACAATCTATAAAAACAAGCATAAACAGCGGAGTCTTAAATAAATAACCAAAGGAAATAAGGTACATGACTTAAGGTACATAAGTTCTCAAAGGATAAATATCCAAACGAAATAACAAATGTTTGAAGGAAACAATTGTATATCAAAGGTAAGAACTCTAGGTTAGTCCACACTCAGCACTCATAACCAAAAAGAACCCAGCTCCTAGCTTAGATACATGCAGCAGGAAAAAGAAAGGCGGCTGAGCTTACAAAGCCAGTGAACAGATATATATAATCGAATGCAAAAGATAACGGATTCAAAGGATATGATACCGGTACAAAGGTATCATAATACATGGATCAATGGGATACAAATATTAGGTAAAGACACAATCAAAATATCAAATCATAGGTAAGGTAAGATGAATCAGAAAATTAATTAGTTAAGTTCAATCACCAAGCCCAAACAAATCATATCAATGTGACCATGAGTCATGAGCTCCAATGTTGTTGTGAAACGAGTGGATTGCAACCAATCATCAGTCACCAAAATATCCAAATATCATAATGTCATATCCATCGAATACAAACAAATCTAAGAAGCACCCATACGCCCTTAAACAAATCATAGTCTTCATATTGGCATATAATATCATAATGTGGGACTAGGTGAGAAATCACTCACTCAACATGGGTCATGCATTGTGCATCAATGACACGGCATGTTACTTCATGGTAGGAAAACAAATAGTGGTTTGGTTCTCAAATGAAGGGTTTCAGCAAGTCATATCAAGAAAAAAAAAAAAAAAACACAAAAAAATAAAAAAAAAAATTCATTCCAAAGGGATATAGCCTAGGTGGGAAATATGGGCTTCATGTCAAAGGTTCAAATTAATAAAAGGGTTCAAATATCAAAGGTTCAAATATCAAAGGTTCAAATATAAAAGGTTCAAATATCTCAGGTAGCATAGAGGTTTCAAATGGAACATAATGAAGATAATATAAGAAAGCCAAGATAAAAGGCTCAGAGAAATGTAAGCAAATCAAATGAGATAATCACTATAGAGATGAAAATGTCATGAGAAATAACGATATGGTCGGAATATCTGTACCTTATTCGAAGCAAAGCAAAATCAAAGAGAATACCACAGGATATCACAATCACTCCTCTTGAGAACTAAAGAAATGATGATTCGAATTATCAAACCATTCATTTAGTTATACATTTCCATTTTTAGAATATTTTCATTTTTAGTAATTTCATATTTTTAGAAAAACTTTCATTTTAGTAACTTTCTATTTTAGAATCTTCCATTTTTAGTAACTCTTCTATTTTTTAGAAACTTTCATTTTAGTAATTTCCATAATTAGTAATATTATCTTTTGAGATTTCTATTTACTTGTTTTTTTTAAATAGATTAGGGACTTAATATGCCAACCTTACAAGCTTAGGGTTAAATATGACAATTTTCCATATTTTAGGGTTCAATATGCAAAATCAACAATTTCCAAGGTTAAAAGTGTAAATATCAAAGTTTCACATTTTATTCAGATTATACCTTCCATTTTATGTATTTACAAGTCAAACCCTTAATTGTATATAATTTACATATTTAGCCCTTTTGGTTTATTAATTACTTAAACATTATCCTTTTAATTTATTCCATTAATTACAAATCAAGGCCATTATAGATTCAAATATAACATAATCTTACCTTTATACATTAATTACTAACACAAAACCTTATTACTTTTCCAATATTTACAATTTTAGTCCCTCTATGTTAATTAATTTCTTTCTAATACATAAATATATGAATTACCATTTTAAATCCAAAAAATATCAAAATAACATTTTTTATAATTTTTTTTTTTTTTAAAAAACCCCCAACTTATTTTATTTCTGATTATACTAAGTTATATAAACATGTATAAAAAGACCCCATAGTTTTCAGAAATTCATAAACAAGGTCCTAATACCTTTTATACATAAATCGGCTAAACTTATTAATTCCAAAAACCTTACTCCATTTTCCCATCACAAATCACAATTATTTACCATCATTGGCATTAATTATCTGGAAAAAATAACAAAACACCTAACCTAATTCATTTTAACCATTTCTTTTTCCCTTTTTCCTTATTTTGAATTCGGTAATACAAGAAATCTCAAAGTCTTTCGAATCCATGTATAAATTTATTCCAACAATTTTTCTGTGTTATATGAGATATGGAACAACCCATAAAAATATAATAAAATTTTTACTATACTTTTATATGCCGATTTATTTTCATTTCTAAATTAGGTTTTGAATATTGTTTCAATTTATAAAATATCGAAATAAAGTGTTGGATATTTTTCTCAGGTTTATAACATGTTAATATGATGAAATATAAGTTATAAAATTACCTTTGATGGCCTTTGATGATTTTATGAATTTATGAACTCGGTATAGCTTTTCGAACCCAAAACGATACCAAAAATCGAATCAATCACTTCCCAAGCTTTCCACTATTTTTCCCACACTTAGTCTTCAAAGATCTTGACAGTTAAATTGTCCTTGCTTGGAAAATTCGTTTGCCGTCACTTTGGTATTTTAGGGTTTTGGTGCATTTGTTTTTAATGATTTAACAAATGAAAAATGAAATAAAGATGTGATAACTTATTTGGCCGAGTCCTAGGGGCTTTAAAATAGGTTTTAAATCAGATTTAATTATTTTCATAATTATTTTATATTTATCCACATTTTATTTATTAAATTTTGTATGTATAAGTGAATTAAATACTTATATAATTTCGGCATATATACCTTTATTAATTATAATTATTTTCATTGTATAACATATAGTATTTTACTTACACAAAATTTCATAATTGTAAATATTGTATTTTCATAATTTTACAATTTAAATGAATTTTATTCATGCTTTAATGGAATTTTTCTTGCAGTAGGGGTATTTTGGTAATTTCAAATTTGTTGAGACTTTTTAGGGTTTACAATTTTATGTATTTATATTATATATATATATATATATATATTCTATATATATATATTATATATATATAATATATATATAATATGTATTATGTATATATATACATGTATTATATATTATAATGTATATATTATATATTTACATGTGATATATATAATATTTACAGTATATATATATATATGTATTCGTATAGTATATGTTTACATATATTACTTAGTATATATATATATTCTATATTCAATAATATATTATATATATATATATATATATATATAACCGGATATGGGAGGAAACATACAAGTATAATATCTAAATTCAATCACACTTCCTAGAATTCATAGGATAACTTCTATTCTAGGGAACCATTAGATATTTTTACAAGACTTTCATGTATTCTTGACCAACTATCCCTAGAATTCCTCCTTGTGTCCCTTGAATAAGTCTTAGGGTATATAATGCCTAAACTAGAAGATAGAACACACACACTCTCATTCCTAAGGTGTAAACAACACAAAACTCTCCCATTTCCTTCTCTATAGGCCACGGCCAAAAACTCCAACCATAAACCATCCATACAAATTTTATTTACCACATTTCCAAGTGTTCCTACATCATATCTAAGATAACCTAAGGTGTTTAGAAGGTTTGCTTTAAGGTTTACAAGTGTTAAAGCAAGAAAGTTCAAGATTAGGGTTTACTTGAAATTAGGGTTTTCAAGGTCTTGGAAGCTAGGGTTTGTTTGCTAAACAAGGGTTTAGATCTTTTTGTTCATCACCATACTTCATATTAAGGTTACCTAAAAACCTTAATCTCTTTACATTTGTGATTTTATGCATATATGATGTTTATGTAGTTAATCACCATCTAAGGACTTATTTACTTGTAAAAATGGATTTTTACACTTGTTTATGGTTTGGTAAACTTTTACATATGATATATGAATGTTAATATCATGTTATAATGGATGTATAAGTATTGTACATGTGTGGTTTATATATAAAAAGTATATATAAACAAGTTACTTAAAAAGTATACTTATATAAAGTTATGGACAAATGAGTATGTAAACTTATGGATCTTGTGATTCTTGAACAATATATGGACTAATAATGGACTAGAGACCCTAAGGATGTAATACATATGATATTGAAGGTTTTAATGGACTTGTAACAAAGTGGTGAAACTAGAAAGTTATAAAAACAACTTTTAAACACATTTTAACAAAGTGGGCTGTTTGAAATTCGAATTTAACATATATATATATTTTATGATTTTATAAAATACTACATGTCACAAGGATCTTGGGCATGTAGAGAACTCGAAAAACCAATTTATAACGAAGGATCTACGCTAATTTTAAGTTATACGTTAATTAAACGCGTTTATAAAAGAAATTTTATAAAAACAATTACTATTCACATCTAATGAAAATGTAAACATATATTATCAGTTAGTACATAATTTTAGGATTTCAAAACAATAAGAATCATAATTTTATGATTAATAACGAAGGAGTTATGAATTACGCAATTTTACGACAATAAATACTTTTATAAAACTATTTTTATAAAAGTTACTGTTCATCTCAGACATGAACATTTTGAAAACATCATTAATTTGATAAAACTTTTAATTACGAATACGTACTCGAAAGAATCACTAAAAACGGAGTTAAAACGAATAAAATACGATATCTACGGGTTTTACGATAACTAAATTTATAAATTAAATTTATAAATGGTCATGAACAGTAAAAACCATTGTTCGCCAGGGGACTAAAAATATGGAAATGTAATATTTTGATAACTCGTCTTAATACGAAAGCATGGACATAAGAAACGTAAGAAACGGGCTTAAAACGATAAAGTTACGTTGTTTTCACTAAAAAGATATTTATAAACGTTTTTTACTTTATAAATACGATTTTACAAACATAATTAGATGGTGATGTAGCTATATAGAATTATATATGGTAGTAGTTATTCAAAGTTCTTAATACTTATTCAGCCTATACTTGATTAGGTTGCATTCGGTCATTATCGTGACACATTATCTGTTGTGATATACATTGTTGATTGTTCAATTCACTCGAGGTGAGTTCATAGCCCCACGTTTTACATTTATAATGATTTACAAGTTTTTGGGTGAGAAACATATGCATGTTTTACAAATTGGACGCAAGTGTACATTTTACTTGATTACGTAAGATCCCACTCTAGATAGATCTTTACTGCCTGTTAAGGATGCTGATTAACCTATGTAATCACAAGCTAATCACAAGAGAGACTCTTGCTAAACAAAGCTAATTTCTATGCGGAAATTAGACAAAGCCTATAATAAGAACAAGACTATTAAACTAAAAGATCCTTCTATGGATTTCTATTTATTAACAAGGAGAATTGTGTTTTTCGAATTTGTTCCCCTTCTATGGCCGTGGGTTGGGTTTCTTATATACTACTGAAACCCTAACCGCCTGTTACACAAAATACGTCAAAGAGATATGCACTATCATTTCCTAAGATAGCTTAAGCATATCCTTATCACTAACTAACTATACTACTAACCCGGACCAAATATAATACTACCAGGACTAACTATTGTTCTACCAGCAGGAACCATATTTGGTATGCCAGCACTAACTATGAAGTTATCCTTACCAGTAGGAACTTATACTCTACCAGTAGGAACTACATAAACCCTAACCGCCTGTTACACAAACCCAACCCACGGCCATAGGGAGACACAAATCTGAAAAACATAATTTTCCCTGTTAATTAATAGAAATCCCTAGAAGGATCTTTTAGTTTAATAGTCTTGTTCTTCTTATAGGCTTTGTCTAATTTCCGCATAAACATTAGCTTTGTTTAGCAAGAGTCTCTCTTGTGATTAGCTTGTGATTACATAGGTTAATCACCATCCTTAACAGGCAGTAAAGATCTATCTAGAGTGGGTTCCAACATAACTCCTTAGCCACCTTAAGTCTTCTATGCCATAGATGTAGGTTATGGAATACGGCGTATCAACTTCTGTGTGATTTTCTGTAAAACTCTATATTTTCTACGATGTAGGGATATGTCCTAAAATGCACCGTAGAGGTCTTGAAACTTGGGTTCTATGTTCTTCATTGTCTAGTGTAGGGAAGTCGTCCCGATGACGCCGTAGATACCTTGAATACATAATTCTTTGAGAATCTTTCAACTTTGTTCCTTTTTCAGCGTATTTCTTGTTTAGTCCTATTATGAAAATAA
>BQNB010025005.1:24924-60114 GCA_026074375.1 Tanacetum coccineum
AGACTAGTATCGAGACTCACGGACCTTCGGTTTCAAAAACTCTTAGGTTTCCTGTTTATACATAGCTTATTAGAAAAACCACAACTTAAAATAAAATAGTCTTAGTTCAAAAACATATTTAAATTCAAGAAAAAGATATTTTCCCTATATTTATTAAATCACATTATTACACTTAATATAATTATTCATCCTTTAAACTAAGGAAAGCCTCGACCTTTTAGACGGCTGCAACATCGGCTGTGAGCCGGCAAGATGCAACAAACTTTTATCAGTCTCGGTAAATTACTATGTGCCTTATTTAGAAGACTGCAACATTGGTTGTGAGCCAGAAAGATGCAGTAGACTTTTATTAGCCCACAGTTTTTATTATTATTACTACCTCATTTTTTTAACATATAATACCACGATATAGAGAAAATTTCTTTTTAGAAAATTTAAGTATAAATTTGAACTAAAATTATTGATATCGACTATACTTCAAAAATTGTTGATTTAAGTTTAATTTTCGAGGAGAGCACGTATTATTAGTCCGGTTAGAAGCTTATGGGAGAAAAAGCCATAAATTACACATATGAGCTTGTAATATTTCCAAATAATCCTTGTTTAGCATCTAACTCATACTTAACTCTATTATTTTTTGTTCTTCGCAAAGATCCGTGAATGCTTAGTCTAAAAGTTAAGGAACAAGCTAGAGCTCAACACGCTCGATCGAGTCAAAATTTATTCTTATTCTACCCAGCAGGAAAGTCAAAATTGTGACAAAACACTTATTTTATTTTTGAAATTTTTAATTTTTTTCATTTTTTTGGTATTTTGGTGGTAAAAACAGGATTACGTGAAAACAACGGCTGCAGGCACAATCAAATCGATAGATCCCCCATACTAGAATTAAACATTGTCCTTAATGTTTTAAGAAGGGTCTCTACGTAAATCCTAAGCCGTTTATTAAGTATGCTTAAAGATAAACGTTAGTCGATAAGATTTGGATATTGGATTCCCAAAATGAAGCTGAGGATTTGAAGCTCTAGTGAACGAAGGACAAAACCGCGAGCACGAGAGGCTTCAAAATCCGGGCAATCCTGGACATACAATCACAAAACACAAAACACGGAAAATGGAAGAGGCGAGCCTCTCACACAACACACTTATTCATTACTACTATATAATTATATTAGGATAAGCATGGGTTGCCACCCATGAAGCGCTTGTTTAAGGTCACTTAGCTTGACCCGATCCCCCCATACTTGAACTGGTCAAGGGGGATAGAAATGGAGACACGGAACATCCAAAACACGGATGTCCTCTCCATAAGAGCAAGGAAAAATCTCCATCGGGTGCCCAATAATTACTAGCAAATATTAGGGCCCCGATGAGATAATTTAAGGAGAAGAGAAGTAATGAACTCCATTTAGAATTGGAGAATCCCGGGGTGAAAACTTTTCCCCATTTATCGGAAGAAAACGAGAGTAGAATTTTCGAAACCCGAGAACTTCTTTGTGGAAAGGAAGTTCATAAAGAGGAGGATTAAAATCCTCAAGAATTAAAGAAGAATTAGATATGGCTATCTTCTTTACATTCTTTTCTGGTGTTGCACGGATGGTGACTTCAAAATGGCTCTCATTAATGAGTATTCCCGGATTAAATACCATGTCCTTGTTGTTGGTCGAAGGCAAAGCATCAACCTCAGAAAAATCCTCATAGAAAACCGAGTCACACTCGAGGGAAGGAAGGAAAATACTTGATCTAGGTGGATCAAGTTCATCAATCAAGAGTTTAGCATCTTTGATTTTATCTTCCTTGAAGTCAAATGGATCATCATATGTATTATCATTAACGGTCTCAAGATCAAAAAGTTCATCATCATAATAATCCCATAATGGTGGGGATGAGTAATCAAGAGCATGTTCATCGGTGAACATCTCAGAAATGGTATCAACAAGATTGTCATCAGGAGAATTTTTATCAACCGAATCTTCGAGAATAGAATCCATTTCCTCGATAGGATCATGGTTAAGCAAATACTCTATTTCTCGAAGATCATATTCGGCATCAAAGGGAAGGTAATCAATTCCTGGTGGAAATGTAAAATGAGCGAGTTCATCGGCGAACTCCTCAAGAGAATAGTCACTAGTCTCAGAATTCGGGAGGCTAGGTGAAGAAGAAGTGGTACTGCTACTTAAAGGATTGATAACTTTCGGTGAGGTTAAATCGATATGAGAAGAAAAAGTAGGATTGCCACTTTGATGATTTGTTATCTTTTCATTTGCAAACAAGTCCTCAAGATAATCTTTATGAGAGACATTGTAGATGTCAATCATGTTGATTGATTCTTTTTTAGGCTTGTTAGAATAGCTTGAAGTATCATGTCTCATATTCAAGATTAATCTTTTGTCACCGTCAAGAAAGAATCATTTCTTCTCCGTAAACGTCAATCAAAGTACGAGCGGTCTCTATTAAATATGTCTTTCCCAAGATAAGTGGGGACACGAGGATTGCTTTTCGTAATCAACGATTACGAAATCTCTGGGAAATGTAATCTTCCACAGGAACAAAGACATCTCGTACAATTCCTTAACACGGAGTGGCAAATCTCCCGTAAGCAAGTTAAGGGTCATTTTGGGTGGAAATTAGCTCGGTAAAACCTTAACTTTTTTTTCCAAACTGAGAGTGCATCAGTTGAATGCTAGCACCTAGATCGGCTAGGGCCTTGCACTTAAGCTCACTAAAACCACACGGAATGAGAAATTTCCCAGGGTCTCTAAGTTTCTCGGGTAACTTCTTTAGGATAACCGCTAAGCAATTTTCATTGAGGGGTGTATTTGCTAGCTCTAAAAGTTTCTCCTTATTGGAAAGGAGAATTTTAAGCATTTTTTGGTATTTCAGGATTAGAATCAAAGCATCCATAAAGAGAGATATTGATATGAAGTTGTTTGAACATTTGCCAAAATTTGTGAATTTAGACTTCATCTTTCTCTTGTTCTTTTTCTTGGTGCATTCTTGAAGGATAAGGGGATATTGGGGTGAAGAGGATCCCTTTTATGCACCATATAATTCTTTAAAGAAGTAGGTTTATCTTTTTGGACAAGAGGTTGTGGGACCTTAATGGCAAACTCAGTGAGATTCGGGTCCGTTAAAGTCTCCTCTACACGTTCATCCTCCCCCGGATTAATGAATGGAGGAGGCATGGGAACAGAAGGTCCATCAAGAACAAGACCACTTCGAGTGGTAATGGCTTTCAATTCACCTTTCGAGTTAGCAACGGTGTTGCTAGGGAGAGATCCCAAACCCGAGGTAGAAGCGGTGTTCATTTGGAAAAAGCTAGGCATCATGTTCTTAAGCTTATTTGTTTGGTTAGACATTGAAGCTTGAATTGAAGTTTGCATTTCACTTCTTAACTCATTTTTCACTTTGTTAATTTGAGCTTGCATGGCTTTTATATTAACATCATTCATTTTCTTAATTTTCTCCAACTCACTTAAAAGAACAACTTGATTTTGTTGAGTTGGAGCTTGATAAGTTGTATTTTAATTGAAATTGTTTCCTTGGTTATATCCTTGAGGTTGGCTAAACCAGTTTGATTATTTTGCACGTTTGGTTGAGAAAAACCTGATGGTCGAATTTTATCCCAATGTTTAAATGCCAATGTAAGTAAATGACAATAATTAAAGAAAAACTTGAAATTTCATTAACTTAAGAAAAATTACAAAACAATAATTTAAATGACAGTAAATTAAATGACAAGTATTTAAAATGGTCTAAATTTTGTTTACACAAGATTTGACTTAACAAAATTCGACAAAAGAAAATAAGCTACACTAGCCTATATTTATACTAAAAACCTAAGTCTTCAAGTCTTCTTGTTGTGTTTCTTTACTGAGAGAGTTCAAGCAGCTGTGTTTGTTGTGTGAGTAGAAACCCAAAATCAATCTTGGACATCAATCTTTCTTTGTGCCCAAGTCATATGATCATAACCATTGATTTCCTTGTCTTTTTCATGGGCGAATAGGATTGTAGAGGATTGCCAAGGTGGCAATTGTTGGTTTATGGTGTGGGGTTAAGATTGGAGAGTGATGTTTTGTCAAATGGTGCAGGGGACGAGGTAGGAAAGTGACAGGGTAGGGATGATGAATAGTGCCAAACGTTTGGCGGGAAAATTTGTTTAACTGTGTGCAAGGTAAAAGTTTGGTGAGTTGACATGTTAGGCCCCTCATTTTGATAAGAGTGTTTGCAAGAATCGTCCTTTGTGATGTGTAAGTTTTTGTGAATTGGCAAGTTAAGCCCCTGAACTTGTACACACAAATTTCAACCACAGTCCTTGGAGGACTAACAATGAAAGGGGGTTAACGGCCGTTTGGCTTAACGTGGTTAACATTGTTTTGGGCCTAGTATTTGGCAGATTGGGCCATGTTTGGTAAAGAAGGGTTTTGGGCCTTTTAAACTTTTAAGGCTTAATAGTCTTTGTAATTAACACTTAATGGGCTGCCCCGACCCATTAGAATGGTAAGGGTGGCCCATTAAGGATTCTTTCGGTTACGGCTTTGGCTTTGACTTTGACTTTGTCTAGGTTGACTTTACTTTTGACTTTGGTTTTTTTACGCTTTTCCATTCCATGCTCGGTTTTGTCCGTTTTTGCTTGATTTTTCGTCCTTTTGTCGGATATCCATTTCCTGCATAATATAAATAAAAACATACAAATACAATGTATTTTTTGTATGTTTTTGGTCATTTAACTCTGGTTTTAATGGAAAATGGTATGTGTAATTAAGCACATACCAGGCATTGACTTCGACTTGTCATCGGTTAACTTTCCTGCCGTCATTTATCCTGCATTAATGGGTTTGTAATAACCACGTTCCCGTAATAAGTATAAATACTGTTTGTGATCTGGTATAATTCAAGAGAATCTCCTTGACATGGTTTCGCAGCTGCACTAGCCATTCTCATTACCGGAGCGTCTCAAAGCAGACAATACGGTAAAAGTGAACCGGTAAGTTACTATCTTCCCGATTAAGCCATCAATTCGTGTTTAGCTTTCCTATGTCCAGATACCCTTGTGAGGCTTCCCATGGACATAAGATTGAAATAAACTTTTACGTAGTATGACATTATATTTGTTATTATCAAAACATAAAGATCATTAAATATAAATATCATTTTTGTGCGAATATTTGTATTAACACATAGTCTAGACCGAATCGATATCCAGTGTCACAAGTTTGATTCATATAGGATCTCACAAGTCACCTATCGTAGAGCTTGTTTGATGTTGGCTCTGGAAGGATTTCCATCGTCATTATGAATACTTAATTATCACTCTAATGTTCTAGCAATATCACAAGGATAAAGCATAGGACTCTTAAGATTTTACTTGTTTTCACAGTGTGTGAGAAACAAGTTTATATTGGATTAGTGTCCTAGAGATATTTATGGACGATCTCTTTATTGGCTCTAGACTCAATAGTACACATTTGGTTTTAGTAATCAAAGGCTGGAGCATACTGCCACCTTTTTAATACCAACTAACTCGGAGTGAGAAAGTCGATAGAAATGTGTTTAATCTTCGTGAGAAATGAAACAATAGTCTTTTGAGAGACCTTGAGTGGCTGGGGAGGGTTGTACATTGCATCACTAGGTCCATGATGACTATCTTCAATACCAGACAACAGCTTAGTGTTTCTGATAGCATATGTATTGACCCGGTTTCTGCCTAAGTGTAAGAAGGGCTTCTTTCTGTTCACCCTTTATCTTAACTTTTTCTTTTTCATTCTTTAACCCCTTCAATGCTTACTAAGACTTCATCACTAACACCTTGTTAGGTTTGTTCTAGTGTTAGCTCTGTCTTAGTCTGCATTTTTCCCTTTTCTTACTTTTTCTCCTTTTTATCATACCTATGGACTTCTGTTTTATCTAATGGAATGTCTCTGGGTAGATCCCTCCGTTTCTGGCTGGATCGTGGGAATGTACACGTATACCTAACCACCTTATAACTCCAATTAATTAAATACATGGTTGGTCTTTTGGTATTGTTCTCAGCCTTAAAACCATTTGAATACACCGATCAAGGTACTTTGTGATATAAATAAATACATTTATGTACTATTTAGAAATGCTCCCCCTGCATATGTGCATCGATAACAGAAAATGTTTTGCACATACGAGGACAGGAGTTCACACTTGAGTCTTAAAGATCACATTATACAAGTTATATATATTTTAATCACATTTTCTCCCCATATCAAAAATGTCAAATTGTTTGATATTTTGGATATCAATTGATTCAAATATAATGCTTTCGGGGAGAAAAATATTCTAATTAAATATCAAGCCTATTATTAGAACATTTTAATCCTCCTCCTCAAATTATGAGGGAATTATATAGTGTTTGAGTACGTTAATTTGAATTTTTTTGAATTTTACTAAGAAATTCTTGAAAATTCGTACTCAAACACGATATTTGCCTAATATTAGTCTACACCATTTATTCACATATTCACAAGATTATGTATGAGACAGGACCTAAAAATGTTCAAACCAAAAATGACAAAGTCATTCTGTACATGTCAGCAATCTGTAGTCCGTCTCGATAATCTCCTTTTGGAAGTTGTCTTAGCTTCCCCCCGAACCAGCAATCCTTTCTTGAGTAGATTCAAAGAAAATGTGCAAGCCGCATCAAGCAATCTTGATGTATAAAGCTCAAATATCCAAAGTACACAACTAATTCGAAACCGTAACACCAAAGTCAATTAAGTCCCGGATGTCCTTAAAAATTTATCCTTCCACAATATGATGATATAAATTTGTAAACACCAAGTCAACTCAAAGGTCCCGAATGTCACAATTATTCCTTCTTAAGTAGTCGAAATGACAACACATAAGTCAACTAAGTCCCAAATGTACTCATTTCTTTTTGTAAAATACTGACTAACTTAAGGAATCATCATACTTATCAAACCTATGTGTACCTCTTTTGTTAACTAATTCTACTCCCTTTTAAAATAAGCTTAGTGATTAACCGTTTAGGAAGCATTTATTGAATGAGTAACCAATCTTCTCACGCTTAGAATAAATCTTCTTACAACACTTCCCCCTAGTATCTTAAATGATGCATATTTAAAATCATAAGATATCTCTTCCTCCATGTAGTTGAAATAGTGCACCCGAAAGTAACATGTTAGAACACTGATTTTCTCTGCGGTTATGACATTCGTCTTCCCAGAATAGCCGAAAATGAAAGAAGGCTATGGGCTATATCACGTGTACTTGTTATACCTTCTATTGAATCTACTCCTTCCCCCTTGATGGTTTCGATACCTCGGAATCATCAAAACCTTGTACGCACCTATACTTGAGATCGTGTTCAAAGAATTACTAAACTTAAAACTATCCCGTGAGAATCAACTTCAAGGCTTTTAAAACTATGTAATTACTTTGAAACATTCCTAAGTCTTTTAATACTATGAAGTGTTGGCAATATTGATCGAATGCAGTTTAAAGCCTGAATTCACTAAGTCTCAAATTGCAAATAAGTCCATAAAGTTTTTAAAAAAATGACATCTAAAGCTCTAGTAGTTAATATAAATTAACTCCCCTTTAAATTGTTATCTGACATTATCAAAAACTTTATCAGTTTATTCCGTGACTTATTTTGAAAGACCGTTTTAAAAGATTATTTGATGACGCATTCTCCCCCTCAAATAATGACCCGTTTTCTATTTAAAGAGTCGTTGTCATTGTTTGAGTGGTCGAATTGTCTTTAAAAATATTTTTGTGATTACTGAAAACACTGATTCATTGTGAAGACAACTTTTTACCAATAAAAATAAGATTTCTCTTATTTTGACAAATAAATGCATTGAAACGTACACTTATTTGAAAGAAAGCACGGGTTGTGTTGCAAAGTAAACACAAGACTTTGCTTGGTCATAAAGTATACCATGCCCGAGAAAATTAATTCCCGTTGAGAGGTCAAGTTATCTTTTTGACGATATACTTGCCTTTAAGATGATGACCGGGTTACAGTCTGAAATAACTGCAAGCCATTTTGGCATGTTTTAAAAGCTTTTTAAACTTCTACTCGAACTTCATTTACAGCCTCGTATCATTATTAAATGACATTTCTAAGGCCATAAATGTTATCGATTTTCAGAAGACTTGCCAGAGATACATATTTTTATATTTTTTATATTTTTTAATTTTTAATTTTCTTTTTGAAAAAATTATATAAAATGAAAAATCTTTTTGGGGTTTCTGATTTTTTATATACATATAATACATAGGATATACCGTGAGTAACTAACCTTACTCGTTCTCTTCCTCTGTCAGACGTATTAGCATTTCCAGAGACATGCTTCTCATACCGAGCTTTTCGATCAAGAAATTGAATCTTTCTCTTGGCAAGGGTTTGGTGAAGATGTCAGCCAGTTGATATTCCGTCCGAACAAAGTAAAGTTCCACTATTCCATTCTCCACCTGCTCCTTTATAAAATGGTAGCGTACATCGATGTGCTTTGCTCTTGAGTGTTAAACGTTGTTGCAGCATAGAGCAATTGCACTTTTGTTGTCGCAGTACAGAGGAATCTTATTGAATTGAAAGCCATAATCTGTTAGCTGTGAACGCATCCATAGGATTTGAGCACAACACCCAGATAAGGCAATATATTTAGCCTCTGTACTCGATATCGTAGTGCTCTTTTGCTTCTTGGAAGACCAGCTAACAAGTTTATCACCTAAGAATTGAGCGCTTCCAGATGTACTGCGTCTAGTGTCCTGACACCCCGTGTGATCTGCGTCTGAATATGCTGTTAGAGACATACCGGTATCCTTCGAGTACCAGAGACCCATGTTAATGGTTCCTTTTAGGTATCGAAAGATCCGCTTAACCGCATTTAAGTGCTTTTCGGTAGGCTTTGCCTGATACTTGGCACATAAGCAGACTACATAAATAAGGTCGGGTCTATTAGATGTCATATACATGAGGGATCCAATCATGCCACGGTAAAGTGTGGCATCAACTGGTGTAGATCTTCATCCAATTTATTCTTTTCTACCATGGTGTGTCTACAGAATCACTAGTCAGCAAACCATAATTTTTAATAATTTTAGAAGCATATTTTGACTGGTTTAGGAAGATGCCTCTAGGACTTTGAGAAAATTGTAATCCTAAAAAGAATGACATCTTCCCCATCATTGACATCTTGAACTTAGTGGTCATCAGATTAGCAAACTCATTACACAAAGTAGTAGTGGAGGCAAATATTATATCGTCAACATAAATTTGTACAAGTAATAAGTCTTTTCCTGCTTTCCGCGTGAAGAGTGTTGGATCAACTGCACCCTTGGAGAAATGTTGTGAAATGAGGAAACTTGACAACATGTCGTACCATGCACGTGGTGCTTGTTTGACACCGTACAAGGCCTTTTTGAGCTTATACACATGCGATGGGTTGTCTTGATCAATAAATCCTTCTGGTTGAGAAACGTAGACCTCTTCTTTGAGCTTGCCATTTAAGAAATCTGTTTTGACGTCCATTTGGAAAATCATCATATTATTGTTGGCTGCATTTGCTACAAAGATACATATGGCCTTTATTCTTGAAACCGGTGCAAATGATTCCTCAAAATCAATTCTCTCCTCTTGCCTAAATCCCTGTGCAACTAATCTATCCTTATTCTTTAGTACCCCGCCAAATTCGTTTGTCTTGACCTTATAAATCCATTTGAGTTTGATCAACATGACTTTACCTGGACACGACACCAATTCCCAAACTTGTAGCCTTTTAAATTCATGAATTTATTCTTGCATTGTATTGATCTAATATGGTTTAGTAATTCCTTGTTTGAAGTTCTTTGGTTCTACAAAAGTTAGGAATGCATCAAAGTAACACCACATGGCGTTAGTTTTGAGTTGCTTTCGTGTGGAGATAGAACGAGAAGGATCACCGATCACATTTGCTATTGGATGATCCTTAGTCCATCTACCAAAGTGTTCAAATGGTGTGTGGGATGGTCTCACTTTTGATGACGTCCATGAGAACTCGAGTCTTCATGAAGAGATTCATGAAGTGGATCATCATGAAAATGTGGTGTTTTTGGTGATTCTTCAAAACCTTAAGAAATAATTAAAGAATGTTCTTGTTCTTGTGTTAATGGAATACTTGTAGATGGTGCATCTAGGTCAATTGACGTAGACACAGGTGAATTGGTTATATCAACAGCTCTTGGTTCAGCAGTAACTAGAACTGGAGAGACAACAATAGTTGGAGGATTCAAGTATTCATCGAACATGGGTTGGAACAAACGATCCCAATCATCTCTATTTGGTGGATTACAAGGTTGTTGAGGAATAGGATTTGTAACGAGTCCTGAACTGGATGTTATAGGAGTCATTAACTGAAGCCTGGGTCCTGAACCAAATTGTTCAGAAGCCATTGCTGTCAGCTCATCGAACGTCACATGAAGAGTTTCCATAATTTTCCGGGTTCTCCTGTTATAGATTCTAAAAGCCTTCTTTGCGGGTGCGCAACCAACAAAAATACCAATATCGGCCTTTGCATTTACTTTACCCAAATCCTCACCGTTATTGGTCGGATAGCAGAGTGAACCAAAGACACGAAGAAACGATAAATCCTGCTTCTTATCGTGCATCAGCTCATACAGAGTTTTGTTGTAGCGGAGACGGATCAAGGAACGATTTTGGGTATAACAAGCTGTGTTAATTGCTTCGGCCCATAGTGTGGTATTTCTTATATCATAACACGGGGTCGATTCTTGGATCGGGCTAGTTTCTAGAGAGAGAAACACTTGAGAGAGAATATTCTAGAGAGAGAAAGTGTTTTCTTTTGTAAATGAATTTATGACTAGCTTACCTCTTCCAAAGTTGGAAGAGGCTATATATAGTACTTACAATATACCGGGTATTCGTACCCGACTTAAAACCGAAAAACGTACTATTAACTATTAAACTACGAGCAATAATAAACAGTAAAATACACGGGGTGACCGAGTCTTTTTCTAATATCTAACAATCTCCCCCTAAGGGAGGTCACCCCTGAAAATACCAAACTTTAATCACTTCATTCTTTAGCTCGTAGACATTTGATCTCTTGTACATTTGGGATAGTAATCTTTTGATTCATCTTACGCTTGTCTTTGACTGTGATCTTGAGCTTTCTTGAGATCATCGTCCAAACATAATCTTACATCATCTTGTGATGGATCGCCATCTTGTGCACTTGTGAAGAATACATGACATCAGAGTTTGCGGAAGCTTTGACACCTTTATGAGGTCTTTCATAGCATCATAACAAGTGTAGGTCGTGTCTTAGCATTCGGTTATTTTCTTGACATTACTGGAACTGGGTATCTCCATCTCCATCTCCATCTTTAAATGATCCTGTAATGAAACAGTTAGTAATAAAGAGAAAATTGATTTGAAAAGACAGTCTAAGTGTTTCGTATGAAAGACTTTTGTAACACTTCGAGAGTTTTGATTGTTTGTCAAATGATCAATAACCGTCAATTCTTATACTGGAACAAGATTGATTCACACAGAATCGCACCATCGTTTCTTTCCAGTTGTCACAAGATTGATTCTTATAGAATCGCACAAGTCACCTACCTAGAGCTTGTTTGATGTTGGCTCTAGCAGGATTTCCATCTTCATTGTGAAAAACCATCGTTTCACTCGGATGTTCTGGCAATATCACAATGATAATGCGTAGGACTCTTAGGATAGACTTGTTTCCACAGTGTGTGAAAGACAAGAGAATTGGATATGTGTCCTAACGAGATTAATTGACGATCTCTTGGCTCTAGACTCAATAGTGCGTTTTGGTTTTAGTAATCGGAGGCTGGAGCAGACTGCCACCTGTTCAATATCAACTTACTCGGAGTGAGAAAGTCAATAGATAACGTGTTTTGTCTCCGTGAGAAATGAAACAGAAATCTTTTAAAAGATTCTGAGTGGCTAGGGAGGGTTGTGCATTGCATCGTGGGTTCGTGATGAGATCTTCAATGTCAGCTATCATCTTAGTGATTTGGTAGCATATGAATTGACCCGAGGGTTACTGCTCTAAGTGAATGGGGGCTTCTTCTTCACGCCCTTTGTCGTTTACAATTCTTTTTAATTCTTCAACCCCTTCAGTGGTTTACCGAGAATTCATGGACTAGAAACCTCTGTTGGGTTTGTTCCTAAAGTACTTGCTCCATTCTCAGTCGGCACTTTTACTCCTTTTTCATGTCATACCTAAGGACTTCTACACTAACTAGTGGATTGTCCCTGGGTAGATCCCTCCGGTTATGGCTGGATCATTGGGAATAGTACCTAACCTTACCAACCTTATAACTCCAATTAAGTAAAATGCATGGTCGGTCTTTTGGTACAGTTCTCCTTTCCATAAAACCAATTGAAAATTCAATTAAGGTACTTATGATATAAATATCAAAGCGTTTAGTACCTCGATTGTTTTTGACATTTTTCAGAAACGCTCCCCCTCAAAATGTGCTTCGGTATTCGAAATTGTTTAGCACGTTTGGGCGGAGTATATGAGTCCTCATAATCACTGTTCTTTATTATACACATATTTTAATCACATTTTCTCCCCTTATCAAAAATTTTAAACCCTTTGACATTTTGGATATCAATTGATTTAAATATGTTATAAAATTTGGGAGAAAAGTGTGTCCTTAACTCACAAGCCGTGTATGAAACATATAACTGCTCCCCTCAATCGTTGAGGGATATCAATTACTCCTACACTTAATCATCAAGAGATTAACTAGCTACTAATGTACAAGGTATATTATTCACAATAAGAGATAAGATTGACCTTTTGATTGTAATGACGATGTCGTCACGTTGTTCTGTTGATCAGCCTGTAGTCAATATCTCTTATTCTTCCTCCAACAAAGCTTTCTAGACTTCGATAGATCCTTCTGATCTGTAGTCTTTTCTCGATTGCTGTGATGAAGTCTTTGCTTCTTCTCTTGTCATCCTCTGACCACTTCCTAGTCTCCATGCCCTTATTGTACTCGAACAGATGAAAGTCTTTAACCATTTGGTCCAGCTTTTCCATGACTCTTGTCAACGTCCCATCACTAAACTTGTGAAGCTCATTCAGCCTCATCAGTTTTCTTTGTTCATTTCTGTCTCTGTAGACAACTGCTCTTGGCTTAGGGACGATCGTATAGTCTTCTTTGAAGTAATAGTCGGCTGCATCCCAATTAGGACGTTCAAGGTTGATCTTTGTTTGGTAACTTTCAATCCCGAGCTGTAAGTCTCCCACACGATTCCTGATCACCAGGTTTCTTATCCACATGTTGACTGCTGTGTGAAGACTAGTCTTGTCTGTCTTGGGCAGATGGTTGAGCTTTTCTTGAATATTAAGTAGGAACAGATCTTCAAAATCATTTGGATGAAGATTTTTGAAATCCTTTTCCGAGATCTTGTATTCTTGGTAATCAGCTCGGCAAGAATTATCTCTCTTAGATAGTTGTATCCATATTTTTCAAACACCTTGACACTGATCACACTGAGAATTCGCATATGCGATCTGGCTGCTTCACGATCAGAGGGCTTACTGTATTTGTTGATATAGAATTCCTTTCTCCTAAACCACCAGTGAGTGATGCCATAGACCGCACTGATGTCATATTCGCGTTCACTTTCAACCCACAAAGATGGAACTAATTCTTCAAGGCCAAAGTCTAGGTAACGAGCGGCTTTGAGCTTGGATATGGATAAGGCAATTTTTTGCTCTTTGTCACCTGTCAGAAGATAATCCAGATCCTTGTTGAAGAAGAATTGTGGTTGAATAGTTACCTGACCTGGTGGTCCTCCTAAGGGCAGTGGTTCATATACATTTCGCAGAATTTGATGACCCTCAGGATTATCCAAATCAACCTTATTTGTCAGCAGCTTATGGCATTCATCCATCTGATATTGAAGAAAGACGTTGTTCTTATGAAAGGCTTTAACAAGGTTGAAAGCTGGACCTTCTAAATCAGCTTTGCAGAGCTTCTTCTTTCCTGTTCGTCTGCAGAACCATTTTATGAATGACCCAATATCATACGTCTTCCTTTGAAGCTTGTTCTCCGCAGGAACTTGATACGTCGTGGCGTATGTATTTGTCCAGTTATTCTCTGGTTCCGGGAAATCATTCGGGGGAATGGTCCATTCCGGTTCAGGTGTGGCTGGTCTCTCGCCTTCAGGAATCGGCTTAAACCACGTAGTGGTCGACACCTTGGGAATGTGAGCGTTATCTGTGTCCTCCATATCTGAGACATGCCCTTCATCCTGCATCGGAATGTCATCTGAAGATTGTTCAGAATGTTCTGATTCGGGATCAGATCTGTGCATCGAAGAGTCAACAACTGCATCTCTTGTGTCAGTGATCTGCCATCCAGTTGAGGTAAGAGCTGGATGTTGTTTGGAAGCAGATGCATCAGACTCCCTTGGTTTCTTTGAACTTTGGTCATCATCTTTCGGAGAGTTTAGCTGACCCAGAAGCGCTAAATCAGATCTTCTTTTCCTTTTTGACCTACCTGGTTTTTAGATCCACTGAGGGCCTTCATCATCATCATTGTCTTTACATCATCACTATCATGCTTTCTCTTGTGATCTTTAACCTTGTCTGCAACTTCTTTATCCATGGCATCTTCATCTGATATCAAAGCTTCCATAAGTGCATGGTATAGACGGTAGTTGGCAGTATTCTGTTGGCAAAAACTACTCTTATTCATGTGATTGAAAAGAGCACTCTTTAGATCAAATTCTTCAAGATCAACTTTATCAGATACCTATGAGGTAAGTTGAAATCTTGATCTCCTCAACTTGTTCCTTTTCAAGATTCTTGATTCTTGACAACTCTGGCCAGGCAACACAGAGTATTCTCGATTAAATCTGCATGTGTCCCGTTCAAGAACCTTAAGGAGAGCATCATCAAGTTATGGTTCCATATAATTATCAACGTCCGTAGGAACTTGGGAATCTTTATTGAAGCCAAAACACAGCAGAGTGATCATTCTTTTTCACTTCAGACATCTCTTGCTCCAATCATGCCACACTTACTGAAGGGCGATTAATGGAGAGAATCAGGGAGAGATTGGTGATTGTTGTAGCTTCCGAGTTGATTTTGGAGGAGTGACCAGTAATGACTGCTTAGAAGATGAGACCTCTGTGAAGGGAGCAATCATGAGGAGTTGAGTTACTGTCATGATGACTCTTTGAATCAGGTAATGGTGGAATCAACTTCCTCTCTAACTTTAAGATTTCTCTAGATCAAGCTTCGGTTGGTTTTTGTCATGAGAAATTGATCCCCAAAGTTAAAAGTTCATCGATATTTTCATGGAAGACTAGAACCAACTGACTTTCTGGACTATCATCGATGAACGTTCGTCTGTTATGAGCTTCAAGTTTTCATGAACCTTGGTAGTCTGTAGCGAGGAAATCATCATCCTGTGCTCAGGGTATGTCCACAAGAGACACATGTAATTTTCCCGAGTCTGTCCAGTCTGGTCTTCATTTGAATAGGCTCTGGTCTGTCCAGCCAGAGCCTCATGTCCTGTTCATGGTCTGACACTGGAATCTTACTCTTTGATGTTACTAGTAGACGAACTACTCATCTGATCCTTGTCACCTTTAGGAGCAGCGCTACTGTTTCACTTTCAGTTCTTTCTGAATCAGACATTGATGAAGATTCATGGATCACTTTCTCTGATGTGTCATCATCAGGTTGAGAAGAGGGTCCAGTTGTTGAATCAGGAGGAGTTTGATCACGCCTAACAAGGATAAACTGATCAGTAGATCTTTTCTTCTTTGACAGATTAATCAGGGAATGAGCTACTTGTTCTTCAGTTACAATGGCCTTTCCCTTGCCTACTACTTCATGCAGTTTGGAAGTTGTTTCTGATACTGGGTCCCTGATTGTTACTCCTCCAACAGGTGCCCGACCTTGTGGCAGAAAGGCTGGATCCAAGCTAAGCTTGATAGCTCGTTCCAGGTCAGCATCATCACCTTCTCCTTCTCCCTTTTCTTGAGGTGTTTCCAAACTCAACTTCTTAGCTAGTTCGAGATCAGGATCATTACCTTCTTCGTGAGGAATAGATTCTTGTTGAGCTTCATCATCTTCGTCAACAAGTTGGAAAGTGGGCTTTCCCTTTCTAACTTTCTGTGGAAGCTTACCGCCTTTGGAAGGTTTTCTGGTCCGGAAGAATGAGCTGGCATGGATTGTTAGACTTGGTGTAGTCGTTGTTGGGCTTTTTGGTGTACACGCTTTGTTGCAGGTTGCACGCTTGCACTTTCTTGAGGGGTTTTCTTTGTATTCTCAGCAACCATTTTCAGATACTTGGGATAATAAGAGGATTGTTGAATGGCTTCAGTTATCAGGGGATCAGGAATTGCCATTCCAAACACTTCAACTAACTACACCTTTAGGACAAACTTTGAGATTTCCATAAGATATAATCATCTCTAGTAGTGATGAACAGCAAATCAGTGACGTCGATGGATGTTGTTTAATACCTTGCCAGTAGTAGATTATCACTTGAAAACCGTCCTAAGGGATGAGGAGAGGATTACTTTCCTTCTTATGGGTTCTTTAAGACTGGCTTTGTGGCTTTGCTTTGTGGAGAAAAATGTCCTGGATCCCTTGATAACCGTCTTCCCATATAGCTCTGTCATGATCAACATTACTTTGAGTGACGATTCCCCATATCAATTTGACAGAACTGGGTGTCTGGGTTTTGGTCACTGCCAGAAAGTCTTTCCTGCAAGTCCTGTTGAGCAAGATAAAATTGCCCTCCAGGTTGATACACATAATTCACCCGTATACTGGAGACAATTTCTACAGGTTTAGGATATCCCAGCTCATTAACAAAATCAATCACCGTGTCACCAGACGGAGGTAACTCAAATGGGTGAGTTGGGTTGACAGGAGTAATCGCTAATGCCTTTCTGAGAAGATCAACACTTAGATCGAACCATTGTTCATCAACTTGACAACTATAAACCCAGTCTTCCTCGTATATGACATTAGTTTTCAAACTTTTGCAGTAGATACCATGAACATTGCTGAGGCAGTGAATGCTTGGAAGAAGTTGGTATTACTCAGGATGTCCACTGATATCTGAAAGATAGGGTTCTTTTGAATCTTCTGTGCATTGAAAAGTAGGTTGCTTTTCCCAAATTGATACCACAGAAGCGAGGTACGATCTGCTCATCTGTTCTTGTAGGAGGTTGAGCGGGAACATTTTGTTCTGCCATCGTATTCTGCAAAAGAGCATTTAACAAAGAAGACAAACATTGCAGAGAAACGAAGTTAGAGAGAGCGTTAGCATTGATAAAAGTCATTAACTGCGCGATTGATTGACGAACTGTTGTTAACTGCTGGTTTGGATTAAAGTCAACTATTAACCAACAAGATCAATACTTATTAACTAACCCCAATGGGGTTTTAAAAAGCAACTGGGTCATTCAGAAGGGCCTTGATAGATTATTGGGCACAATGGGCCAAAATATGAAACTCAGCCCAAACCGCTGCCAGGCAGAATCCCAACTCGCCGTTAGGAGAATTGAGCAAACCGCCGCGAAAAGGAGCGGGTTGAATATTTTATACTAAAAATATTCCGACCAAACGCCGAAGACGCTGTTTTACCTGTTGGATTAAAATAATCGAAAAATTATGGCAACTCGCTGTTTAGACAACCCGCTGTTAGACAACCCGCTGATTAGGCAACCCGCTGTTTAAGCAACCCGCTGTTTAGGCAACCCGCTGTTTAGGCAACCCGCTGTTTAGGCAGCCCGCTGTTTAGGCAACCCGCTGTTTAGGCAACCCGCTGTTTAGGCAACCCGCTGTTCAGGCAACTCGCTGTTGTCAACCCGCTGTTAGGCAACTCGCTATGAGTCAACCCGCCGTTAGGCAACTTGCTGTTTGAACCAGCGGGTTGAGTATTTTATCAAAAACTAATAAAATATCCAACTCGCCACCTAGAAACTAAGGCAACTCGCCGTTCGGACTGTTTTCTAAAATTCAAACTCCGCACTTCCTTTGTCTAACCTAATCACATCCTAAGGCATTCCTAGGCTATCCTACGCCTAAGACACTCATTACTCCCGACTTTTTCTTTCTAAAAGGCAAACCGCCATTAAGAAACAAGGGCAAGTCTTTCATTAATGTTTGGGATATAAATCCACACATCAAAACTTATTCATATATACCTAATGAACAATTCCCAGCATCTAACGCACACCTTACAACACTACATTGGTTTTCTTATGTAAACCGACCCTAGATCTATTTTTCTACATTTTTTAATGTGTTTTCGATCGATTCCATTGATATACACACATAATAAATGATATAGATTAAGGATCGATGATTACCTTTGCACGAAACACTGAAAATCGGCGATTTGAGACTTAGTTCTTGGCGGCGAGTTGCGAGTGTGTGTGTGTGTGTGTTTTATCTTTGACCGATTTTTGAAACGTTTGACCAAATGGCAACTCGCCGCACCTCTTATACTTCTAAGTTAGAAACATGGCAGTTTTAGTCCCTTAGGTTTCCATCTTCTTTTAATTTTTGTTTTAAGTATTTCTAAGGCTTTTCTAAGATTAGGCAATTGGCCAACTTAGTCCCTATTGGTTAGTGAGGCTAGGAAACAACGAGCAAATGCTTTTTAAACCCTAAGCATTACAACACTAGTTAACTTTGGACCTTTGAGTTAAAATTAATTAACTCCCCTTCAAATATTAACCCATTATAATACAACAACCCTCTTATAATTATACTTTTATAACATCCAAATATCCTTTTAGAACCTTAGATTTATTCACATTCACTCTCCCTCAAACAACGACCCGGTTACGTTTTGAAAGCCTGTAGTCGTTATGAGATGAAAAGATCATGCGAACAGCTCCACCATCACCATTGCATATACTATACTCCCAAAAAGCATGATATAAAGTAATCCATTCTCAGAACATTAAACCCGGTTGCCATTGAGTAATTTGCAAGCCTTTTAGTAATTCCAAATGACTTAAAATAATTTCTTAAGTAATTTATTAACTTATTTATTAAATATTTTTTAATGAACAAAGGATCCACGAAGCATTAGGTTTACTCATTCCTCTCCTTCTTGAAGACATTTGAGATTTCAATGGACAAACTCTTCATGCCCTAACTGGCGTGGAAGAAGAAATTCGAACCAGTTCACTTGTGTAATGCTTTTGGTGAGGATGTCTGCAAGTCGATAATTCGTTCCACGAAGTAGAGTTCCAACCACTTATAATTTCCACTTGCACTCGATGAAATGGTGCCGTAAGTCAATTGTTTAGAGCGAGAGTGTTGGACGGTTGTTACAACAAAGAGCAATAGCACTTTTTGTTATCACAGAACAGAAGGAATTTTAATTGAAGGTCCAAATCTAGTCTTGAGTTGTTGATCGTACCAAAGGATTTGAGCACAACATCCAGACATGGCGATGTATTCAGCCTCTGTAGTTGATATTGCCGTGCTTCGTTGTTTCTTTAGGACCAGCAAACTAATCAATCTCAGAACTGAGCACTTCCCGACGTACTTCTTCTTGAATCTTGACATCCCGCATGATCCGCATCTGCATAAGCTGTTAGTGACATGGCGTTGTCTTTCGGATACCAAAGACCCATGTTAATGGTTCCTTTCAAGTACCGAAAGACACGTTTGATAGCTTCAAAGTGCTTTTTGGTAGGCTTAGCCTGATATCGATCTACACATGCAAACTACGAATACAAGGTCGGGACTACTGTCTGTACGGTACATTAGGGAGCAACCATTCCTCTAAAACAAGTTTGTCAACTGGAAACCCCATGAGATCCTCGTCAGTTTCAATCGATCCATCATTGGTGTATCGACAGGGGTCAGAGAGATCCATTCCAAAGTTATCTTTAAGGTTTCAGAGAGCATATTTTCCTCTTGGTTAATAAAGATGCCTCCGGGACCTTTGAGAAACTGTAGTCCTAATAAAAATGTGACATTTGTCCCATCATCAGCCTCGTTGAAAAACTGTTACACGCATTATGAAATCTGTTGAGGTCATAAAAGATTACATCCTACGTATATTTGAACAAGTAGAATATGTTTGCCTGATTTGCCGTGTGAATACTTTGATCCCGGCGCCCATGAAGAAATTGTTGGCCAACAGAACTTAGAGAGGGTGTCAACCACGCCCTAGGTGCCTGCTTTACCCATCAAGAGCTTTCTTCAGACGATAGACTTGAGTAGATTTATCCTGTCTCAAATCCTTCATGTTGACAGACAAAGACATCTTCTTGAAGATCACCATTTAGAAAAGCTGTTTTGACAGCCATCTTGGTAGATGATCTTTCTTTGGTTGCCGCATTGTCAATGAATATTCTGATGGCCTCTATCCGTGTCAACTGGAGCAACCCTTTCTTCCAAAATCAAGACCTTCCACCTACGATAACCCTTGCAACTAATTCGAACTTGTTTTCAGTACATACACCATATTATCTGAAGCTCACTTAGTAGATCCACATTGAGAGCGATTACCATAAAACCAAAAAAATAGATTGGGCGAGTACTAATTCCCATACTTCAAGTCGATCAAACTTGTGAATTTCATCTTGCATGGCTTGAAACCAGCAGTCTTCTATCATGCCATTTTTGTGAAGATCTTGGGTCGACTTTGTACAGTTCAGTATGGAAACAGCACCACAAAGCATCGGATGCAACTATTTTTCTGGTGATACAGGACGAAGGTTGGCCAACGATTTTTATCCAGAGGATGATCTTTGGTCCATATACTAAATGATCTGGTGGGTATTAATTGGATAGTTCTGCTGAATTAACATTTCCAGATGATTATTGGTGCCGAAGCCTGGAACTCCGTTAAATGGTTATAGAAGGATTGAAGAACATCGTGATGATTGAGGGAGTCTTCGTGATTGGGTTCATCTGCAATTTCTGATGTGGACTAGATGAAGTAATATCGGCCATGTTGACGATGAAGCACTTGTCGACGGTGCATCTAAGCAATCGTTGTAGACAACGATGTACCTGGTGGAACAACGTGGGCGGTAATTTCAGTAGCAGAAGGTACTGGTTCATTGCCTACGAGAATAGTTCAAGGTGTTTATCAAAACATTGGTTGAAATAACATATCCAGCTCTTTATCGGTTGGAGCGAAGCCCTGATTTAGTTGTCCCAGGGGTCTTGATGAAAGGAGCGTGTCCTGAACTCATTGCTCATGACATTGACTGATGCATCACACGAAAGAGACATGAATTGTTTCCATTAAACGACGAGTTCTCATGTCGTAGATTCTATAGCCATCCCTGCTAGATCATACCCAACAAAAATCCCAATGTCAGCTTTGCTTGAAATTTTCCTAGATTTTTGCTATCATTTATAGGATAGCACAAGCACCAAATACACGAAAGAATGTAGATCATGCTTTTATCATCACAAGCTCATAAGGTGTTTTTTATATGACGATTATGAATTAGTGATCGGTTACTGCTGTAAACAAGCAGTGCAACACTTCATGCCCATAGAAACATGAGCTTTCGAAATATCATCATTGTAACGTGCCTGCTCCACCAGTGTACGATTACTCTTTCAACAACTCCGTTTTGTTGAGGAGTTCTCGGAACAGACTTTTGATGAAATATGCCAACACCTTCATAGTATTTAGACATAACTTGGTTGACGAATTCCGTTCCGTTATCTGTGCGGATGAATCTGACTGTTTTGTTGAGGCCAACCTGTATTTGCTTAAGAAAGTTGGTGACAAACTCTGGAGTTTCATCCTTTGACCTCAAGAACTTTTACCCATGTGAATCTTGAATAGTCATCCACGATGTACTAAATGTATGTCTCCATTTAATACTCCTGGACTCTCATTGGACTCACACAGATCCATGTGAAGGTATGAAGAACCTCCATAATTGTATTTTCAGATATTGGCCGTGAGAATACTTCATGCTTTTTCCAAGTTGACAGGCTGAGCAAAGAGAATCCTTTTCAAACCTTCAGTCTCGTAGAACCTCTAACCAGATCTTTTCGAGCAAGATCATTTATCGTGCCGAAGTTTAAATGGTTTAAACGACGATGCCACAACCATGATTTGGACTTGGAAGCTTTGGACAGCAAGCATATCGGAGAAGACTTCATCATTTCATCAATCGATATCGTGTACAAATTGGTGCCACGACTACCTTTAAGGATATCTGTACCTTAATAACACGAACAAACAAGTATGCTTTCGAAGGCCACTTCAAGATCAGAATCACAAAATGCCCTATAGAAATAGATTTTGTCCAAGTCCTTCCATATAGTATACTCTTTAGATCACACTTGTCACCCATAACATAAATCTCCATAACCCATATAGCTCCTAATGATCATTCCCGAATCTGGACTTGCCCGATGAACTGTTCCACAAAATTCATGATTTTGACGATTCCCCCGTCATATCTTTGAGCAGCCTGAGACTAGATACCAAGCATGACTTGACGACCTGCATTTGAAAACAATCAGTTTGGAGAGTTTGGAATTTTCGGTTCCTCCCAATTATTGTTGTGGTCCTTTTGGTTAGTCATATAGAGTATAACATTCACAGAAAGTTTCTTATTAAATGGCACATTCGCCTAAAGGCAAATTTCTTTCCCTGTGGTCTCCATGAGAAACACAATCACGATTTTCCTAAGGTGAGTTTCTTTCCTGTGGTCTCATTGATAACCAATATCTGCAAATATTTTTTCCGTAGCTTTCCAAACCCGCTTGGGTCATTGTAAACAACTGTTATCAGACAGTTTTGCCTTTTGTTTCCAGATCTCTTGGTCTAGTTTAAACTGGTTATCAACATTTTTTCCTTTGGTTTCCAGATCCTGGTCTTGATTAAACCTGTTATCAAGACAGTTTTCCCTTTTGGTTTCCAGACCGCTTCTCATTATTCAAGACAATCAACAGTGTGGTCTGCATCCACAACATCAAGATATTAACAACACACATTCCATGACTTGCAGAGTTTACACGTTTGTTACAAGTTTTGCACACAGATTCAGAATTCGAATTAATTACAACACGCTTAGAGCTAATGCTAGAATCAACCGGATTCACTTTTGTCCAAACTGACTTATTTGTCTTTAAGGCGTACTTCAACTTCCTTCTTATTCCTCCTTCTAGCAGCAGGATCCATTTTTCTTTGTATTGCTTCTATGCTTTGATCCGCTTGCTTCAGTGGAATCCGTTTACCCTGTAGAGGGAAGCACGAGTGATATTAGTCTTTGTACTTTCTGGTGCGCTTTGTGTTTCTGTGTGTGCTAGAAGAAGTTCCTGGTTTATCACTAAACGTAACTTACTTTTTCCTAGTAACAAGGGTAGAGGGAGCGTTGTTATCTCTTTCATTGAAGCTTTTTGGGCAAGTGCCAATCACACATTCGAACAATTCCTGAGATAACTTTATGTATTGCAAGCTTAGTGTTAATGAACTATCAGTGGTTTAACTACTCTATCTCCTCTACAATCTCCCTAAACCCGTTTCTACATTTGGCTCATCTCCTTAAGGATGCTTGATATAGTTTAAATAGCACTCCTATTGATTCTTAGGATGAGGGATGGTTTAAACGTCAAAAGCATACATGCCAGGAGCAAGAACTTTTGGTTTGACATAGTCACTAGTGAAACAAGGCTCTTTGCTTCGCAATTGAGCTTTTAGACTCTCAATATCATTCAACATGGTAGATGTCTTTTCACTTGTGTGAGCACGCGTGATCTTAATTGAGTCATACAATTCCTTGTAATGTTGTTTACCTTTTCTAGTTCACTCTATCCATCATTTTGTTTCAATAAGAAGCATGACAACTATAGCATATAAGGCTCACGACTTCTGTCATTCACATTAGCGACTCGATCTTTCAAGTGTCTAATCACATTATCTTTTTCTTGAATCTGATGTTCGAGATTCTTGATCTTAAATAATGAGTTAAAATCAGGAGCTTCCTGTGATGCTTGTGAATTTTTATTATCAAAACTTTCTTGAAGATGTTGTTACTTTAATTGCAAATTTAGGTATTCCCTTTCAAGTTTTGAAATAAGTTTTGACTCATCATGAACTTTAGACATGTCAGCTTCAAGATCTAGACAACGTGATTTTTCTACATCATACAGCAGTTGAGTCGACAAGCAATTAACAATCAGATTCTCATGATAAATGAAAGGTTTTTCTTTTCAATTTCAGCACATTGCTTTTTCTACATTATACTGTGTCCACTTTGTTATTCATTTGATCAAAAATTTCCTTCCATTTCTTTAACTTCTTTAAAGAGGCTGTTGAACTCCAACAAATGTGTTTCTTTAAGAGTTTGAAAACAGGAATAACTTCAGTGAGGACATCTTTCCGTTTTGCTCAAAACCTCATTCCCCTCTAAATACTGTTGGGGTGATCCTGTTTGCAAGATTTGTCAAATTCAGTAAAAGTTGTGTGAAACATAAAGATTAATTTCACTTAACTTTTAGTTGGAAGAATTACAGGGGACAACTAGACAGGAGTATTTGTGTGGATACACTGTCAATGCTGAAATGGTTATGGAGCTAAGGTCTCAACCTTTATCTGTTGTTGTCACTATGGACCGAAAAACGTTCTGGGGTCCATAGTTTCTTAGGGAGCAAAGGTTGCAAGAAAGTTCTCTTTCGAGTAATCGGGGGGAAGGGGCAATCCTAACTTTATTTTCCACACATAAAGGACTTTGCATTTTCAACAGCATTTTATTCCTAGTTATCTCAGCTAACTCACGCGTATCCTCTGAGTCCATTTATTACAGTGGGTGTATATGTGTAGTGACAAGTACATACCATGATATAACATAGCAGACTGAGCTTGCTTTGGCACGAGCGGACATACGGGATTTTTGTTAGACCTATTGCTACCTTTGTGCTTTTCATCATAAAATGATTCTGGTTTATCAACAACTGTGCACCTGTTTAAACAGACTGATCCTGTTTGTATAATCTATCTTCAATCTTATCTTTTAGCTTCTTTAAGTCAAAACTCTTCCAGGAATTTGTCTTATTTTTTGTAAAACCTTTTTCACAATTGTAACTCTTCTGTCTTGACATAAATGGTCAACTGTAGAACTAAGAGTAATGTTTTGCTGAATAAGTCAGTATTTTAAAGACGTTACCTTTCATTTCGTCTGAGATTAATTAATCTCATTTGTTTCATTAATTTTTCGTTCCTATCATTAATTCAAACTTTGCCGTTTTCATATTCCCCGACCATTTTCCTTATATCTCGCAAAGTTCAAAGGTCACTGTTGTCATTCGATTACCATTGTCTGGCTATTTGTTAATCTACTTGTACACCCTGATCATGAATTACATCGCGAATAAACCTTATTGCCTCATTTCGTACAGAAATGCATTACATTGTACAACATGATCTTCGTTGTCTTCCACATACTGATCATACGGAATAAAATTACTAATCACTCGTACAGTCAGGCATCACAGTCAACAACGTAGTTTTGATTGTACATGTTTTTCATCCGTGTACTTCATGAAACTCAACCATATGATCTACAAAGGCATCATGATCTTGTACCTCAAATGGATTATTCAAGTCATATAATGGCCCGGCTTCATCGTAGATTGGATCTTCAGATGTGAGATTTGCCATGAACATGGTCTGTGAAGTGGGACCCTTATCAACATCAGAGTCGAATGCATCACATTCATCAGCTTTAAAAATATGGTCCACATTGAGTGCCAAATCATTCTCAGGTGAATCATCCACATCATCATCAACGTTGGTAACCTGTTCCACTGCAAGAAACAACAACTGTTCTTCATCCAATACTGCTCTACTCTCCTGGGCTTACATTAGTAGCATCTTGTCCTTGAAGTAGTCTGAATCTTGAAGTCGCTCTTGAGCCCCCATGGCATTCACATGCAATGTGCCACTATTCCGTTAAATTGTAGCACATGATGGGATTCGCTTGACATGAGGGGGGGGGGGGGGGGGGGAGGGGAATAATCATGCCTCCTCTGTTCTGAGCTCCTACATATTCCCCGCTACACCATTTCCACTTGCATTTGTTTCTCTGAAATGGTCTTCCTGCTTAGTCGCATTGTATCATCCACGACATCTTGAACCATAACTTCCCGTCTGAACCATAGCTTGTTCCTTCAATAGACAAACTCATAGTTGATTGTTAGATTGAGGAAGATGTGATTTGTACGATTGAGTATGAGAGGGCAAGTTGTGTTTGGAAAACTTTCAATCAGTTTTCTGTTGAAGGACTTCCGAGTCAGTTGAAAGAGGTCCATGCAGAAGATGGATCTTTTGTGGGTGAGGAGACTTGATGATTGTTGGATACTTCTGACTGAGGCGACCGACACTAGTGCCAAAGGATCGATATATGGTTGAATGAACCTTTCCATCATAATTCTGTTCCATTAGTCATCACCTCATGTTGCTTCAAGTACATATAGCTAACAAAGTTGACTCTTTCAAACCTCAGTAAGTTGGACTGCTTTATGAAGCTACACACTCATAACTGTTGTTCACAAACTTTGAGTTAAGCTGTAACCAGGCATGGTCATCTTGATGTTTTCTCATGTCATTGATGAGCTTCGAAACTACACGTAGTAACCTTATGGTTTCACCTTGTTATTGACAGAAGTGTTCAATTCATCGACAAACTGAGATTCCCTGTCATCCTTTGTTAACTCAGAACTTCCAGAATCATCTTTCACGTTTTCCAATTGTCCCTGCGTCATTAGAGTGGATTGATGAATGAGTAAGATGTCCTTTGGTATACCTTGAAGGTAGGAAATTGGATGCACGAAATGTCAGCCTATACCTTTCCTTTTCTTCGGCTGAAAGGTTCCTTAAGGACTCTGCACGTACAGGACCTTGTTGAACTGCCCCCTATTTTCCTCAGCAATACACATCTGAGACCTGTTCCCATATAAATGGTCCTTCTTTGATGGACTTCATACTAATCTCTCCAGTTATCCTTTCTAACATCACAGACGTATACTTTGTTGCCAAGAATCAAAGTCTGGTTAACTATCAAACAAATGGATGGGTCGTGTATCAGAAACTCAGCACACTGGATGTCTTACTTGCATACTAGACATCTTTGTATTAATATGATAGAAATGTTATGATCGATCAATGAATATTAGTGTACGTTAAAAGTGGTGAGTTAACGTAACGTATTTTGGGTTTTAGTGATATTAAAACCGAGTTTGAAATATTTCAATAAATCTAAGACAGAAGCTCAACTCGCCGCCAAAGGCTACCAAACCGCTGCAAGAAATAAGGCAACTCGCTGGTGGAATTTTAAGACAACTCGCCGAACACAACTCGCTGCCAAGCAACCCGCCGCGAAGAAATAAGACAACTCGCCGGTGGAATTTTAAGGCAACTCGCCGAAGTCAACTCGCTGCCAAGCAACCCGCCGCGAAGAATATTTAATACAAACCGCCGTTGATTTTTTCAAACAGCCAAGTTTGCCATAAAGAAATTTTGCTATTTAAAATATTCAACCCGCTGATAACCTGTTCAAACCGCTGGTAAGCAAACCGCTACTTGGTATAAAGCAACTCGCTTATTGAGGGCAACTGCGCCGTCCTGTTCAAACGCTGGTAAACCAACACGCTGCATTAGAAACAACTCACTCTTGAGCAACTCGCCACACTAAGCAACCGGCGCCCGTGTGTCAAGGTTTGGTAACCTACTTAATAACAAAATATTTTTCAGCAAACCGCCGCGAAGAAATTCTGGCAACTCTCCCACGAAGAACAACGACGTTTATCATACAAAACACCAAAAATCACCCTTTTGACGATCTTGCTTGATTCTTTTAGCACACACAGTACCAAAGGTTAAGACTACTAGAAACACCCAAACTTTTATCATACAAACAACAAAATTCGGAGAACATCAAAAACGAGCCAGTGCCTTCAAGGTACACTTTTTCGATCTAAATCAAGCAAGAAATCGCAACATACACACGATCTAATCATGCCATTAGCTCTGAAAACTCAATTGTGGTATATCCTATATCATAACACGGGTCGATTCTTTGGATTTGGCTAGTTTCTAAGAGAGAAACACCTTGAGAGAGAATATCAAGATATAGAAAGTTTTTTTCTATGAAAGTAAAATAATACTAGCTTACCTTCTTCAAAAGTAGAAGAGGCTATATATAGTACTTACAATATACCGGATATTCGTACCCGACTTAAAACCGAAAAACGTACTATTAACTATTAAACTACAAGCTATAATAAACAGTAAAATACACGGGGTGACCGAGTCTTTTTCTAATATCTAACAGTGGTGCACACCGTACAAGCTTATATATGGACAAGGCAGTCATCTGCCAGTGAGTGGAAGCACAAGCTTACTGTGCCCTTAACATACAAACTTGATTTTCAAAACCGCAGGTGATCACAGAAATAGTTCAGCTCAAGTGAACTTAACGAACTTCGTGATCATGCCTATGAAAATTCTTTGATTTACAAAGAGAAAACCAAGAGGATCCACGATGCCAAGATCAAAAACTGCGTTTTCAACGTTGGTGATCAAGTTCTCCTCTTTAACTCTCGATTAAAGATTTTCTCCAGCAAGTTGAAATCCGGTTGGTCAGGACCATTCACCATTGTCCAAGTCTTTCCGTATGGCACCGTTGAGCTATCCCAAAACTCCGGGCCTAACTTCAAAGTAAATGGTCATAGAATTAAACACTATTTTGGAGGGGACATACCAACCGAGGTTGTCCTGGACCTCCAAACCTTCCCCAAGGACCAATAAATTCGGGGATCGGGTCAAGCATAGCACCCTTAAATAAAAAAACAAGCGCTTCGGGGAGGATACCCCATGCTTATCAGTAGTAGTATTATGTAGTAATGAATAATGTATTGTTTGAGGAGACTTACCTCTTCCATTACCCGTGTTTGTATCCCGTGTTTTGTGTGTTTTGTGTTGTATGTCCAGGATTTCCCGGATTGTTGAATGACTCTCTGTGCCTCACAGTTTTAAAAAACCCCCTTCATCATAAGAAGGGTTTCACATCACAGCTACATTTGGGAATCCAATATCCAAATCTAATCGACTAACGTTTTATCTTTTGACACACTTAATAAACGGCCTTAGATTTACGTAGGTACCCCTTTTAAAAAAAAACATCGATGACGATGTTTAGTTCTAGTATGGGGGGATCTTCGATTTGATTTTGCTGCGCCGTTGTTGAACGTAAATCCCGTAATGCCACCAAAATTTTGGCAAAAAAAAAAAAAACCTAAAAAATGAAAAAAAAATTAAAATTTTCAAAATAAAATAAGCGTTTGGTCACAATTTTTGACTTTCCTAATGGGTATCATAAGAATAAAGTGTTGACTCGATTCGGGCCGTGATGAGCCCTAGCTTTGTCCCTAAACCATTTAATACACAAAGTTATTAGGGCTAAGCATTCGCGGATCCTTTTATTAGGGATTTTAAATTTGCGAAGAACGAGAAATGATAGTGTTATTTACATGTAGGATGCTAAACAAGGATTATTTGGAAATCTTAAAAGCTTATAAGTGTAACTTGTCGCTTTTTCTCCCAGAAGCTCTTAACCTGACTAATAAACGTGCTTAATTTTGCTTTAACTTTAAACCGACGTTTTCTAAAAAGAAGCTCTTTCGAAAACGAAAATATTCATCTTAGTTCAGCTTTATACTTGAGTTTCTAAAACGAAATTTTCTCTATTACGAAAAATATGTTGCAAAATAAAAAAATTTTTTTTGAAAAAATGATGAAAAAATGAAAAAAATGAATAAAATAAATAATGAAAAATATAAACTGTGGGCTGATAAAGGTTTACTGCATCTTGCCGGCTCACAACCGATGTTGCAGTCTTCAAAACAAGGCCCATAGTGAGATAATAAATGCCAAAGTGCATCTGTAAGTGTTAGAAACCGTCGTCAGACTAAGTCACTACATCTTGTCGGAGGCGTGGCCGATGTTGTAGTCATGTAAATGATGACGGTATTATTGTATATTATATAGAAATAAATAAAAATTTAATGGTTAAGATTTCTTTTTCTAAACTCAAGTATAATTTTGAACTAAGAAATAGACTTTGCTTAAGACTACAAAAAGTTGATGTTGGAGGTTCGGTAGATTATTTCGATTAAGTATTCTCCGTGGGGTGTCAAAAACCTGGGCACTTAGCTGATGAGGCTGGGACGTTCCGAGAAGAAAGGTCGCTACATGGAATAATCGCACCAATGAGATCATTAAATTTTTGATGTTTGCGTGCTTTGAGTAGCATTGTTTATTTAGCGGTAAATCTAAGAAATTCGGCCTAAAAGGGTGGAGTATCCCGCTATTACATTGCGAACATTCTCCTGTGGGGTCTCAACCTGATAACCTAAGTCGAACTCAGCCGGGATCTATCGAAAATATGCTGGATTGGTGGTGATCCTAGTCCCTTTTCCCCATATTTTCTCATAAATATCGCATGCAACATAAACTGTACCACTTCAAAGACTGTCAATCAAAATTTTAACTTAAAATTAAGCACAACCACTCTAAATTGAATAATTGTTGGGAGCGAAGAAGTTGACCAGTCATAGTATAATTGTTTGTTGCATCTTTACTTTGTACTTAGCGTTGATTTCGTTTTACTCTTTAGCTTGGGACTAGTTGAAAAATCGGATTAAGAAATTATAAATTCGACATCCATATATTATTCTATAGGCGCTTCTCATTCTATGATCCAAGTGTTGATAAAATAAAAGAAGTCAAACAGGTGGAAAAAGAAAGGTAAATCCAAAAATATTAGGGATAGTTAGTGTACATATAAAAAATAGTGAAAACAGAACTTGTCGAAGCTATCGATTCTTTAGTTCCCCTTGACGAATGCTTAGCTACTTTTCGAGGTTATTAGTCGAGGGGGATTGAGATTCTTGGTTTCTTAAGTGTTTACTTTATAACATTGCGTGAGGACACGACAATATTTTAGTATGGGGGATTTAATATGTGCTTAATTACACGAGCCTAAATGACCAAAAACAGACTGAAATTGCCAAATATACATTTGTTTTGCTGTATGTACTGTGCAGGTAACGGATATTCAAGAAAAGGACAAAAACAAAGCCAAAAATGACAAAACCGAGCACGGAATGGAAAAGATCGGAAAAGACAAAGTCAATCGAAGCCAAAAGTGCAAAAGTCAACAGTCAAAGTCAACGAAAGTCAACCCCGACAAAAGTCAAAGTTAAACCCGAAGCCTAAAACAAAAAAAAATATATTAATGGGCCAACCCGTACCCATTTAATGGGTCGGGTCAGCCCATTAGTACTAACTATGAAGACTAAAGAAGACTTAAGGCTTTTATGAGCCTTTTCATATGTGCAGCCCATTTCCAGCCCAAATCAATAGCCATGAGCCTAACAAAGACTTAACATCCGGTTAGGCTGTTAGTCTCAGTCATCACCACAAGGACCAACTATGTAATGTGTAATAACACTTTGGGGGGACAAACCTGGCCAATCCCCAAAGTGTTATATGAAACAGACAGTGGTTAAGTGACATATAACCCATGAGGGCTAGACCTGTACACACCACCCTCACCCTTATATCTTCGTTGCCCTCGTCAAATATTCCCATTCCCGCCATATTTTAACCACTCAGTTCAACATTCCCATCATCCTACCTTTACCAGTCAAACCCAACAAAACCCCATGGTTAAACATCCCTCTCCTTCTCCACTATCACCCCACTCAAGGTATATTGCCAACTTGGCAATCTCACCAATTTTGAGCAACACCAACGGCTGAGATGGTGATCCAAAGAAGCAGTAGGTTGAAATCAATGGCCAAGGATGACTTATGATGGTTTGCACTCACAAGAGAAACACAATATATGTTTATGTCTCTCAGAAGAAACACAAGCTGAAGGAATTGAAGACTTGGGTTTTCGGGTATAAATACCCAACCCAATGTAGCCAAAAGCCACATCTCAATTTTCAGTCTTATTAATCTTTTTATGTTTTCCTAGTTAAAAACCAGTTTGTATTTTCATTTTAATGTACTTTCTTTTATTCAAATTAATGAAAATCAAGTTTCTTTCAATTTCTCACTTTTAGCTTAATCCTTATTTAAATTACTAAAAAAGGGATCTTAAACTTTAAAGTTATCATATAAACTGCTAAGATTGAAAAGCCACAAGCTTTTCCTCAGCTTATTGCTTTTTTAAGTTAATAGTCAAGGTTTGACTTTTAAAGTCAAATAAGCAAAAATTTGGAGCACGGTTTATAAGGGATGGCCGTGGGTTTAGTGTCCCATGGGGGGCTATAGGAGGTGAAATTTAAGCTTTGTGAAAGTGTTAGCCTCAAAATATTGAGTCAAACATGAAGTTCGTTCTTTATGTATTTAAGTCTCGGTCAATTAATTAGTTAATGTTGTAATAGAATATTATCGGGAATCGGGCTCGATAGTGAATCTAATATTGTATATGTTTCGGGTTTAATCCCAAGCAAACCCCGAGCCCGGGTCCTAGTTAAATATCCTGCGCGTCACCTTTAACGTGACGGGGTATATAAGCTTTTTCTTCTTTAGAAAAAGCTAGTTGTTCAAAATATCTAAGAAATATCTTTTCCTTTTCTCTCTTAATTCTCTCTCTTCTTTCTCTCTCTAGAACAACTCTTTCTTTCTCCTTTCTAGTTCTAATTTCGTGATCGATTGTATGAAGTGAAGTGATATCGGGATCCTACAATTGGCATCAGAGCTTCAAGGGTGGATTTGTGTTTGATTCTTGTGGTTGATTAGCAAATTTCGTGGCTTATTTTTGAAGAAAAAAGGCCCACGGCTCACTTTTGATTTTGGCTTGTTTGTTGGTTAATCTTGCTCTCTACTTATTCTACACATCAAAAGGTAAGATTGTTACAAATTTCGTATTATAAGCTTTAAAAGGTTAGTGTTCTTCGTGGAGAGTTGCCTAATTTTAGACGATTCTCAAAGAAAAACGAGTTAAGGTGTGTTTAAACTTGATACACACACTTAGTATTGCATGTTAGAGCCTTGATTCGTGGATAGAAAAGCTTATTTGAGTGATTTTGTCAAATTCGACCTTGTGTTCATCGTGGAGGGTTGCTTATTTAAGTATTTGTTCTTCACGGCGGTTTGACTAGGTCAAAGGCGAGTTGCTCACATACAAGGCGAGTTGTCAATAGGTTTAGCAGCGGTTTGCTTATTTTAATACAGGCGGCGAGTTGCTAAACAGCGGGTTGCTAAACAGCGGGTTGCTAGACGGCGAGTTGCTAAACAGCGAGTTGCTAAACAGCGAGTTGCTAAATGGCGAGTTGCTAAACAGCGAGTTGCTAAACATCGAGTTACCAAACAGCGAGTTGCTTAAGTCCTTGGCGGTTTGCATTATCTTAATACACGGCGGGTTGTCAATTTCAGCAGCGGTTTGCTATTATAATAATACCCGGCGAGTTACTCATATTAAAGCAGCGGTTTGATTAAACAGATAAGGCGGCGGTTTGCTCAACACCCTTGGCGGCGGTTTGGATAAAATTTTCAAAAAAAAAAAAGAGTATCCAGACGACACTCTTTTTAGCGACACTTTTTTTTCGGAAAAAGTTGAGTCATATGTAATTTTTTATATAGCCTTTTTAACTTATTTTTACATCAAATTCAAATTTTGGTAATAGCGTAAATTTTTTTCCGGTCGACACCTTTTTAGCGACACTTTTTTCGGGAAAAATTAAGTAAAATAAAAATTTTTCTATAGCATTTTGTGGTCTATTTTACACCAAATTTAGATTTTGGTAATAGGGTAAAAATAATTTTTTTCATAATCCAACTGCGCCGAATTCCAAACAAACCAAAACCAAAACCATCGAGAAGGACTTAAACTGCACCAATCATTCACATCAAACAAACCATTAACAACAAACGATCATTCATTCACGGTTATCTAGTGATCTTGTAAAATCCCGTTAATTCATTATCGGTTTTGATCATAGACGAGTAAAATCCCGTGAACGTGAATTGCATACAACCACAACTTCAATCACAACTTCAATCACATCATATCCACTTAAGATCCAACAAAATTTTCACACTTCATAATTCACGATAAAATGGGAACAAAGGTTACTTCATCTTCGGGTTCAGTTTTAAAGGAACCAGAGATACAGAAACTGCAGATGCAAGCAAAGATTTTCAAAGAAAACTCCTTGAACAAATTAAATGCACTTAAATCAACCACTCAACTTCTCGAAAGACAGACTTTCACTGGTTGTATATTGTATCAACTATCTTTTGCAACAACACATTGGTGATAATTGACGAACCTACAAGTTTTCAATATCACAACACATGAATAACTTAGAAACACATCCTCAATGCAGAAACACTTCACGAATGGATCAAATCCGCACTAATTAGTGGATCAAAGTACAGTTTGAAAGGTTCATAACTCTGACATTTAACATCCTCTTGATATTTATTCAAGATCTTTTCATCATATCGAGAAGTAAGAGAAAACATCAGAATTAACACTAAAATGATAGCTCAAAACATTCAAGGAAACATCACCAGAACATAACTCTATTGAGCAATGTACAATTAGAAAGAGCAAAGTCATGAGCAAGAGCTAAAGATGACCGTTGAAAAAGTTGAGTGAAACAGATGCAGATTCAAGTTCAAGAGGTTCAATCATCGGTTACAAGTTCAGGAGATGAAACAAGCAGTAGGATTGTATTAGATGAAGAGATTGAAAAGAGGAAATTGGAAGCACATTACGGTTTCATGGAAAAGATTCAGGAAGTCTTACCTGCAGAATCAAGTTTTACTCATACGCCATTGGAACAGGTACAAAACAATGATGAAAAGAATGTGTTTGCCAATGAAAGACAACATTCTGAGAAACATGCTGCAGAATGTGCTGATGAGCGTGCTGCGCTTGTTAATTTAATTGCAAAATTAACTCTTGATACTGAGGAAAACAAAATGATTTTAAAGCAATTAAAGAAAGCAAACGCATCATTGACTCAAGAATTGGAAAAGTGCAAAACTAACCTTGATGAGGCTAGTAGGGCTCTAGGGGAGGCTACTACTAGTCGGGATAGTTGTCTGATTGCACTTCAGACCAAACAGACTGAGCTTGAGAAGTACACGGCCCTTAATG
>BQNB010025006.1:5200-22700 GCA_026074375.1 Tanacetum coccineum
AAATTTTGCACAAAATTCTTCACAAAGTCCTCCACAAATCACCCAAAATTGTTGTTACGGGTGCGACGATTTTTTAGACGGTTTCTTTTATCAACGATGTACTTATGAGTCTTATGGGAACGGTGCTCATTATGGTTACAATTGTCCACCGCAAGTTCTAATTATCTCTAATCCGGAACCATGCTACAATCAAAACTTTGATGAGTTCCCATAAACTTCGCCAAGTTTTCAACAACAATATCTTTATTATACATGCCAACGGTGTGGTTGCAATCAATATGATGGAGTTTGTTTTTATTGTACTATTGGAAAAGGAACACCAATCAATTTTTCAACTCTGTACTCTTTTAACGATTCTTCAAAATTTTCAAACCACCCTCCACAAAATTCACCAAATTTTCAACAACAATATCTTAGTTGTGAAAATTGTGGGAGTCCTCATGAGACATACCAATGTCAACCAATGAATGAAAATTATTATGAGCCAAATTTTTCTATAATTCTAATTCTTTTGGTTTTGACCATTTTCAACCCCCGCAACATCTCGTCATTCATCAAACTCCTCTTGAAAAAAGTATGGAAGAATTACAAATTGCTTTTCAAGCTTGGAGTGATAATATTCGACAAAAGAAAGAGCAAGAAGAGAAGTGAATTGCGGAAGAGCAAGTGGCTAAGGCTCGATATTGGAAGATTCCCATTTGCTACGATGATGACGACGATGAGTATTCTTTTGCAACACAAGAATATCTCAAGACATGTTCTACCACAATCACACCTGATTCACCAAAAACGGACTCTCTCATCATGGTGGACAAACATCTTGACACAATTCCGAAAACGAAATCGGATGAATTCATAAAGTCTAGTGTTGAGAACCTCGTCCAAAACCCAAGTGAGTCCGAGGATGAATGTGAGTGTGATGTGCCCGATTGTGAAGATTCTCAAAAGATAAAATTTTTAACGTATTCTAATCCTCTCTTCGACGATTCTACCTCTAGTGATGACGAGTCAAGTCATGAGGAGGTTATTCACAAAATAAGTTTTAAAACTTATTTGAACCCTCTTTTTGATCTTGACAAGGAAATCATTTCTAGTGAGTTTAATCCGATTTATAATGAAGACCTCAATTCTACTCTGAAAAATGATTGTTTTGATACAGAGTCTTATCTTCTTGAATCATTACTTAATCGTGATACTTTGATGGCTTCCTCTCCTAAGATTGATTCTCTCTTCGATGAAATCGCTAGTGAACTCATAACAATTCCTCCAAGAATTGTTAATAGAGAGCACAAGGAATATATTAGTCTTTTGGAGAGGTTGCTATTCGATAATTCATCTCCCCGGCCACCGGAAGCTTTTCAAGCTAATTCTAATACGATCATCAAGTCTATTCCTACATTTCCTATCCTCGTTGAGGATAGAGACTCTCTTAAAGAAGAGATCGATATATTTCCCAGTCCAGATGACTCAATACCATCGGATATTAAGAGTGATTATTACGACTCAGAAGGTGACGATAATTCTACCTCTTTTCTCGAGTTCGAATCATTTACTGTTGATTATCCTGATTTAGGAGATTCAAACATTGATGTGGTGGAAGACATCCCCGTTGATGTGCCTAACATTTTGCCTACCCATCCCACCCTTCATATGGATTTTGACTTCATTCCTTCTCATAATGATCTCAAATCCGATCTTGATGTTTCTTCCCCTTCCGGAGATAGAAACAAGATTTACGATCCGGGGATATTCAATGAAGACAAATCCATGAGATTTCTTGCTACTTATTCCCCCGTGATTGATACTTTACTTCCATTTTCATCCAAAAATAAAGATAAAGTTTTCAATCACGGTGTTCTTGCTTCAAAGGAGAAATCTCCTCCTTCTTCATCACATCGGGGCTTTAAATCTTCCAAGCTTTTTTATCATAAAAGCCCAATGTTGATTCATGGAGAGAATATTCCTATCTTGGATGTTCTACTTCTCCATTTCTATCCCCCTTGACCAGTTCAAGTATGGGGGGATCGGGTTAAGCTAAGTGACCTTAAACAAGCACTTCGTGGGTGGCAACCTATGCTTATCCTAATATGATTATAATAGTAGTAATGAATAAGTGTGTTGTGAGGAGGCTCACCTCTTCCATTTTCCATGTTTTGTGTTTTTTGTTGTATGTCCAGGATTGTCCTAGATTTTGAAGTCTCTCGTGCTCACGGTTTTTGTCCTTCGTTCACTCGAGCTTCACATCCTCAGCTTCATTATGGGAATCCAATATCTAAATCTTATCGACTAACGTTTATCTTTAAGCATACTTAATAAACGGCTTAGGATTTACGTAGAGACCCTTCTTAAAACATTGAGGACAATGTTCAGTTCTAGTATGGGGGGATCTATCGATTTGATTTTTCATGCAGCCGTTGTTTTCGCGTAATCTCGTTTTTACCACTAAAATTATAAAAAAAAATTAAAAATTTTCAAAAACAAAATAAATGTTTTGTCACAATTTTGACTTTCCTGCTGGGTAGAATAAGAATAAATTTTGACTTAACTTTTAGGCTAAGCATTCGTGGAAATTCGCGAAGAGCGAAAAATGATAGAGTTAAGTATCAGTAGGATGCTAAGCAATGATTATTTAGAAATCTTAAGAGCTCATGCATGTAATTTATGGCTTTTTCTCCCATAAGCTCTTAACCGGATTAATAATATGTGCTGTTTTTGGAGATTAAACTTAAATCAACAATTTTTATGTAGAATATAGAAAAAATCTTAGTCTTAGTTTAAACTTATACTTGAATTTTTCAAAAAAGAAGTCTTCTATAAAAAATAAATAAAAAATGATGATGATTAAATGATAAAAATATAATTAAATAAAAGCTGTGGGCTAATAAAAGTTTACTACCTCTTGCCGGCTCACAACCGATGTGGTAGTCTTCTAAAGAAAGCCCATAGTAAGAATAAAAATCCGAGACTGAAAAAAGTTTGCTGCATCTTGCCGGCTCACAACCGATGTTGCAGCCTTCTAAAAGGTCGAGGGTTATAATTGCATAAATGTTTAATATTAAGTTTGAATTAATAAATAGATTTCTTTTTGTTAAATTTAAATATGCTTTTGAACTTTGACTATTCTTATTGGTAAAGTATGGTTATATTGGGAAAACCCTCGAGAGTTTTTGAAACCTAAGGTCCGTGAGTCCTGATACTAGTCTCTGTGGGGGGTCAAAAGCCTGGTCACTTAGCCGCAAGGTTGGGATTTGCCAAGACGAAAGTCGTTACATGGGATGATCTCGCCTTCAAACTTATTATTCTCGGGTGGAACGTGAAACATAGAATTTTGCAAAACGTTGATCCACGGTTGAAATTCAAAATAGCACATTCACCTAAGATATAATAATTGCCGAGAGTGAAAAGTTCACAAATTGCAAATATAAGTAATATTAGCATCTTTACTGATATTTAACTGTGATTTCTTTTTAAGCTTGGTTTGGACAAGTGAAAAGTCAAGAACAATGAATTTATCCTTTTTGGGGCATTCTCGGATCGAAACGCATCTTGTTCTATGATCCCTAACAGTTATGGAAATAACGAAATTCAGAATATTCTAGCTAATTACTATATATATAAAAAAATGGAAAAAGTTTTGAAAATGGGAAAATGGGGTGTTTTAAAACTTGTGATTTCTTAAAACTCTCCCCACAAAAGTCCTTGCTACTTTTCAAAGATTTAGTTAGGGGAAGTTTTTGAGGTATTTGGTTTTAGAGCATATAATATTGCGTGAGGACACGCAATCGCTTAGTTTGGGGAATTTTGATATGTGAGAAATCACATATCCTTATTATATCCAAAATGGCCCTTAAATGATAAAAAATGTGCAAAAATATACTTGTATTTGTGTATTTTGTTGTTTGTGAATGCGTAGGTACGGATAATGCAAAAATCACAAGAAAAGGGTTAAAGCCGGACAAACACGGACACAAGAACAAAAAGAGTGCAAAAGATCTGAAAGATTGCTATCAATGGTCAACATAGTCAACTCTTGGTCAACCCTGATCAAACATGTGACGTCAAAACCCCAAATACCCAAAACAGTCCCTTATAGTTAACCCTTAATTCAAAAATAACCTTTAAAGCCCTAACACCGTTATCTCTTTATATTATAAGAGATAGCGGTCGTTATCTCAATAACCAAGGCCAAACCTCATCACCGCCAATTCCCACTCTTTACTATCCCCCCCGGCGCCCCCCATCCTCGCCGCTACCCCCCTCACAATCACCTCCGGCGTCACAACTACAGGCACCAAAGATTATAAAACTAAAGAAAAAAGGCGCTGGAAGTCATTTTTACTTCCATTCATCTTCCCCGGGTAGTAGCTATTTACTATTCATCGTCGTTCTCGACGATTAACCCCACTCAAATCAAAGGGTAAAATCAAATTGATTGCGTGGCTCAACAATTCAAGCACCAAGCTCCTATATGGCAAAAGGAAACGTCACTTGAGGCTCTTATTGGTCAAAAACGGGACAAGGAGGACACGTGGGCATTGAAAGAAGCACACCAATGATTGGATTTTTACACTAAATCTAGTGCAAAAGAAACACACAAGGTCTGACACACGGAATGCCACGTTGGCAATCCGTGTGCTCATCATATCAATCCAACGGACCATAAATGAGATCAAAGGATTAAGGGCTAAGATCATGGATAAGAGGAGCGGGCTAGACTCCTAGAAGCTTCACTCCAAGGCTATAAATAGAGAGCAAGCCTCACACACACAGCATCTCCTTTTTCCTGTTTTTTAGTAGTTAGTAGTTTAAGTAAAATTTTCATTTTCATGTAACTTGCTCTTGTAATTTTCATTTTCAAAGTTTTGTATTCAGTTTTAAATCAATAAAATCATAGTTTACTTGTTCACAATCTGTTTTTACCTATAAGCTTTTATATATCTCAAATGCTTTTGTTCAACTGTTTCACAAGCTACTCTTATAAGCTCTTCATAAGCTCTCTGAGTCTCTAAGCTCAGATTGAGCTCAAATTAGTCATTTAATATACTTAAACTCTTAAAATCAGATTAATACCTAAGCTATATGGATCTAAGCTACTTGGATGATAAGCTTACTCTGGAAGAGCTTATTGGACTTTACTAGCTTATCCTTGTGATAAGCTAGAGCTTGTTGACAGCTCTTTGAGCAAATTAAGCCTTTGTTTAGCTAAGGCATTTGTAAGTTCTCATTTATCTTTTCTGTCCTTAATTTCATAGTTTAAATCTGCTTAATCTGCTTATTTACTTGCTTATTTGTGCTTATAATTGCTTATTATGTCTTATTAGTTAAGTTTGATTATCTGTTTTTAGCTTCAATAGTCTAGATCATAGTTTTCATAATTTTGCTTCTTAAATCATTAAAAATCTAAAAAAATTAGCATTAGCTTATTAAATGTTAGTTCTGCTTATTCAGTTGCTAAAATCTGCTCATTAGATTGTTAATAAGCTCATCAACATCTGGTATTTGATACTTGTTCACTAGATCTCTATTTCATAAGCTCAAATGAATTTTGATAAAAATAAGGGGGTGTTTGGCATAGCAGTACTAACCACAAGTTAGTACTGCTAGTGGCCATTTGGTCTTCGGATTTTGGTTTTAATCTTTCATTTAAATCTGTTTATGCTAGATTTATTAATTAGATTAGAGTTATTTAGGTTCTCATAAGTTAGTTTAATATATGTTCAAATCTGTTAAAGTCTAGTTTGGTTTATAAGCTCTAATCACACCTGGTAATTGTAGTGTCCTTATTTGCTCTTAGTTGTGTTTTTAATAAGTGTAGAAGTCGTTTACATTAGGTCTGCATTTGAGGTTTTTAATTTTGGTTCAAAGTGTGTCAACTACATCAGCAGTATTAAGTGTCAAGTAGCCTTTTTCATCATCAATTTTCAGAAGGTAGTTGTAGGAATTAGATTTAGATATTTAGCTCACAATTAGATCTAGGGTAATAGTTAATTGGTTTCAATTTGCTTTTTGAAGTGAAGCTCATTTGATCATCTGTTTTTAGCTTTTAAAATAGCTTTTTGTCTTTTCAAATTCAAATCCAAACTCAGATAAAGCTAAGTATTCTGTCTGTTCTCACAAGCCTGTTTCAATAAGCTCTTGTTTTCCAAACTTTTGTTCAAAAGTATTTTCTTATAGCTAGTAGGCTTTAGTTTATGTTCCTTTAAGTTGTTTTCTCTTAAGTGTCTTTTAGCTAGCTTAAAAATAAGCTCAAAGTTTGGTTTTTTGACTGTTTGGTTTTCAGAATTAAGTAAAAGTGCTTATTGTAATTCCTAGCTTATTGCTTGTTTCTTTTTAGTTAAGTTTAGCTTATAGGGATAGTGTTAGTATAATTATAGCTTATTTAGTCCTTGTTATAGCTTATTTTAGTATTCCAGCTTATTCAGTTTGAGAAAAGTAAAAAATATAGTTAAGTCTAATCTGTCAAGTTTTAAGCTGTTTTTCAGCTTATTTAGTGCTTTTCAATAATAGTTGTTTTTATTAAAGTAGCTTATTCTAAGCTTATCTACAACTTTGCTTTTTAAACTTTTCAAAACAAAAAAACGGGAAGATGGAAGTTGGGGGTGAGCAAGGCTCGAACCCCCGACCTCAACATCCTCACCTTTTATAACACCTCACAACACACACTCCCTACCAACGTGCCCTGGGGTCTTTTTCATTCTAACTTTGCAAAATCTATCTTTTATATACATTTTAGCCCTTTTAGTACAATAAGTTGTTTTAGCTTATTTCGTAGCTTATTCGATAAGCTGTGTTTCCAAGCTTATTTTTCTTAGGTTCCTTATTGTTCAAAGTATTTTTTGTAATTTTTTTAGAATTTTTATAACTAGTTTAGTATTTTTAAGCATTTATTTTTATTAAAAACTTTAAAAATTCATAAAAAATTGAAAAATAATCAAAAAATATAATTATTTTTTAGAAAATTTTCTTTTATCATATAGTTTCTAGGAAAATTAGTTTTGCTTCCGTAAGGTTAAAATTGCAAAATTTCAATTTTTAAAGAACGGGATTCGTTTCCGTTTCCGTTTTTCGTATTTTTAAGCTCAAATCAACTTCGTTTTCATTCTAGTTTTCTTTAATCTTACTTTTTAGTTAATTAGAGTCTATTAAAAGTGAAAAATTCATTTGAAGTTTATTTTTGGAAATTTAAGTTTTTTAGTCACAGTTTAGGGTTCGTGTTTTACGTTTTTAGCTAAAAAGTTGTCTCCCCTTAAGTATTTTTAAGTTTTTGCCTTAATTTTCTCGTAGTTTTAGATAACCAATATCAATCTTATCCCATTCAAGCATCGACTCTCAAAACGACTCTTGGTTTTCAATTGCTTTCCTCATCGGGGATAACGACCCGGGAATCATACTTCCAGATTACTATAACTGAGATCTTTTGATTCCTACTTTTCTTTTTATATATTTAGAAGTATATTTTATATATATTTACTATATATTGAAGAGTGTAGTCAGAAGTGATCAACAATCATTCCAAATAATGTTGCTTTTCAGACTGAGGATCTTGATACTTATGATTCTGACTGTCATGATATCTCGAATGCAAAAGTGGTTCTCATGGCCAATATTTCTAACTATGGTTCTGATGTTATCTCAGAGGTACCTCATTCTGAAACCGGCTGTGGATTTTAAAGATAATGAGATACATAGTGATAGCAATATCATTCCGTACTCTCAATATTTGTAAGAAACACAACAAGTAAATGTTCAAGATACTCATTTGCAGGCACAACAACATTTAATGATTTTATCTATGATAGAACAAATGTCAGAACAAATGATTAATCATGTCAATAATTAGGAAAAGGCTAATAAGGAAAGAATAATGAATCAGTAACCGCTGAGCTAGAGAGATATAAAGAACAAGTCAAAATGTTTGAACAACGTCTTAATATTGATTTAAGTAGTCGTGAAAAAATGATTGATTCTTAAATGGATGATATGATTAAGGAGAAACTTGCACTGAAAGAACAAGTTGACTCACTTGAGAAAAATCTTTCTAAACAAATCAAAGAATAGAAATGTTTATTGCAAACATTTACTGTTTTCAAAAGTGAATCCAAAGAAAAGGAAGATAAATATATGGAAAACGAAATTGATTTGCAAAAGAAGATAAATGAACTTGATAATATTCTTTTTAAAGTGGGTCAATCTGCTCAAACAGTGCACATGTTAACTAAGCCACAAGCATTCTATGGTAATATACACAAACAAGCTCTAGGTTATCAAAATCCGTTTCACCTTAAGAAAGCTCAGCGGATTAAACCAACCTTGTATGATGGTATTGTTATTTCTGATAAACATGTTGCTATGCCTGTGATTGATGATGAGGAAACATTGATTTTGGAAGAAAAGAGTCAATCCAAAATGTCTAAAAAAGGAAAGGATCCAAAGGTTATTAAGAAAAACATTTCTTATAAACCTATTGATTATGAAAAATTAAATAAACTATCTAAAGATTTTGGGAAACGTTTTACTCCATAACAAGAATTGGATGCTGAACAAGCTTTCTGGTTTCATATATCCAATCCTACCATTGAATCTTCTAATCCACCGCCTGTTAAAGTGGAAGTTCCCAGTGAACTACCTAAGGTGAGTTTGGTGAATGCAAGCCTTAAAAGGCTTAAATTCCACTTCGCCCAGTTTGACTCTGTGGTGAAGAAGAGGACAACACCTGATGCTCGTACAGAAGGTGAATGGGGGTCTGAACATAAAAAAGCTATTTTTAACAATGAGATTATTCCATTTCTAAAATCTTTAAAAGACATCTTCAATGTGTTTGATAGAGATCTTCTAAATGAAATAATGGAAGTACAGACAGTTTTTGACCAAATGGAAGCTGCTGTTCAACATTTTTCAATTGACAAACAATGTTTGGAAATTGTTAAGAAAGAATTATTTCTGGAAAATGATCGACTCTTACAACAAATCATGTCTCAAGATGTTTATTAACTGTGATGAATTCTAAGTCTTTGATTGGTGAATCTGTGAATATTGAAAGAAACCGAAATGAATCTTGTGAAAAGTGTTTTAATCTTGATGCCGAGCTTTTGAAATCACAAAATGCTTTTAATGATCTTTTGAAAAGACACTCACAACTTGAAAGACATTGTATTTCTCTTGAGTCGTCAATACAACTTAATCAAGCAATTTTTCAAAAAGATGAATCTTGTGATAATCAAAATGCTCTCGAAATTCCAGAATTTTTTGAAAATAATGATTTGAAAGCTTAGCTTCAAGACAAACACACTACCATATGTAAGTTGAAGGATTTTCTAAAATCAATGAGAGAAAAGTCCAAGGAAGAGAATGTCAAGTATGATTATTGTGAATGTAACACCTCCAAACAAACGACTTTAGATTGCGTAGCGGAATTAGCAATTGGGTGTTACTAAACAGCACCATTCACTAAGATAATTGAAAACGACCCAAATGAGACGTTTTACAAACATGTGTTCCGTTATTAATTAGAGTTAAACGCGTTTAGGTCCCCACAGAATCACAACCGCAACCATTACAACATTTGAATAACTATTGTTTCAAAATAAAAACATTTTTTTAGAACAACTTAAGACATTGTTTTTGAAAGACAAGGAACACACAAGTAGTCTTTCACCAAATCCATTACATGCATGACACCTACACACTATCAATGCCTTCATCCTTGGTTACCTAGGATAAAACATGTTTAAAAACGTCAAGAACAATGTTTAGTGAAATTCATAGAGTTTAAAATAATCAATAAGTAATAATCTTTGAACACATAATTAGTTCTTGGGAAAACATTGCAACGAATACAATGTATAACAATCTCTTTTTTTTCATGCAATAAGCTCATGACACCGAACGTTAACAATACATATGTCATTTCATATGTCAATGTGCCCTAAACAAGGTATTATTGTCATATACCTATTACTTCTAAATACAAAATGTCCGTTTGACAGGGTGTTCACAAGGATTCATACCCCAGACAGGGTTGTCAAACCCAATAGATCTATTTAATGCATTAGCGTTCACCTCATAAGTCGATTAACATTTCATGAAATAAGGGACTTCGATAATAGCTACTTATGCGGAAACAATCTCATAATCGGGTCCAACATACCATAAAATCATATGTGTTTGATTTTATAAAACAAACATGTATCCCCCTCGCGGGTTTAAAAACAATCAAAAGATTTAAATGAAAGAGAGGCTATGATCCTCACCTTAAGCAAAGATTCAATTCAATCAATCAACAAGCGAACATAGCTTCACGTCTTAACTAGCGACCTATATAATAACTATATAGGGTTACGTGACTATAAGTAAAATAATTATATATTTTCATACTGGCATCTATTTATATATATATATATATATATATATATATATATATATATATATATATATATATATATCACTATTACGTACATATAACCATATACTATAATCTCCAAGTGCGACGCAAAACATTTCACTTTGACGCACTAACAATATCATGACCCTTTTTTTTCACAAAGTTTCCATTTTTAGAAAGTTACCGAAAGTAAGGATAATATAGTCCAAACTTCATATTTCGTTATCAATTAACTAACATTACAAACCCATTGCTCATTACAAAAAATATTCAAAAGTTCACGCAAGTTTGACTTTCAAAAGTACAACTTCGTAGTTGACTTTTTACCCCAATAATAACCAAACTTGACTCGGCCGTAAAACGTTCATTATTAAGAGTTACGTGATGATCCACCTAGCGAAACGTAGCTAAAGGCGAACACTATCACTTTTCATTATCAAAAATAACTTTCAAAAATTTCTCGACTCGCTACAACTAAGTCAAATTTTCTGGTCAAACTTGATCAACACAAAACCTATTAAAATGATATTTTTGACATAATCCGACTATCAAAACATGTTTAACTAGTCTATGTAATTATACCAAAACCATCAAACTTTGATTAATAACCAAACACACTTTCAATAATTTCCGCACTTGAACCTTATAGCAATAATCATATAACACGCAATACAATCAAATTAATCAACATAAAAATATAACTAGAAGCTCACAATGCTTATAAGAAAAATTAACTATGGTTCCCCTTGCTTCTTTGAAATCAGACGAACCCCAAGACCAAACAAACCAACCTTTTTTGATCAAACCAATTGCTAATAACAACAATCTAGCAATTATAAACACCCCTTTTACACGAAATATTCAAGAATCAACCGAAAATTAAACTTCTTCAAAACTCAATGCATGTAAGATTTTATTAGTGGGATATGTAGGCCTCGATACAAGGATCAATATTTTGTAAATAGATTGTAATGCATGTCAGAGATTTGACGGGAAATGGTGTGTGTTTGGGTGGCCGGTCGTGGACTAGGACAAGGGAGGAGGAAGAAGAAAATTTATTAAAAAGTTATAAGTGTGTATATGGTAGGTATTTATAGAAAAGAACTTTGGCACTTTGGCAATTTAGGTCCCTCCATCCTTAAGTCCTTTTAAAACTAGTACAAGTGTTTTCTTTTATTAATAAAATCGGCCAAAGACTCGGGTCACACCACGTTAGTAAATATTTTAAATCTGTCCCACTAATTTTTCTTTAAAACGTTTAATAAAATGTTAAATCACGTGAAACACGAATTTTAAACACGGTTTTTACAAAAACTCGAGGAAACGTCATAAAATACAAAAATAACATAATCACGCTCTTGGAGCGACAACATAAATTTTTCTGACTTTCTTAGACGCTAAAAACGAATATAAACTCAATCACTGCTTGAAATTACCCTATAAAAGGAAATTTTCACCAAACCTTATATAGCATAAACGACTATAATTAATTACGTAGCAAAACTACTTATCATAGCTTGGGATAAACGTTGACCTAAAACTCGGGTTGTTACATTCTCCCCTCCTTTAGGGAGCATCGTCCCGGTGCTCAGCTCGACTTATCTGTTTTTCCTCGCTTCATCCTTACTTGTAAAGAGATGAGGGTACTTTTTCTTAATCTGATCCTTACGTTCCCAAGTAAATTTTAGACCTCTTTGCGAATTCCAACGAACTTTAACGATAGGTATCTGACTTTGCTTAAGTCGCTTGACCTCTCTATCAACAACTTCCACTCGCTCTTCAATCATATGCAACTTATCATCAAGTTGAATCTCGTCTATCGGAAACATAATATCGCCTTCCGCTAAACATTTCTTAAGATTCAAAACATGAAAAGTACTATGAATCCCTTTCAACTCTTCAGGTAACTCCAACGTATAAGCTACAGGACCAACTCTAGCTAAAATCTTGAATGGCCTAATGTAACGTGGACTTAACTTTCCACGCTCTCAAAAATGCACAACGCCCTTCCATGGCGATAACTTGAGCAGTACCATATCATCGACTTCAAATTCTAACGGCTTAGATCTTCTATCTACGAAGCTTTTCTGGCGATTACGGGCAGTTAACAAACGGTTCTTAATATGGATGATCTTCTTGGTCGTTTCACGAATCAATTCTGGACCGGTGAGTTGGCTATCCCCAACCTCACTCCAGCATACAGGTGATCTACATTTCCATCCGTACAAAGACTCATATGGTGCAGCCTTAATACTAGCGTGATAACTATTGTTATATGAGAACTCGACCAATGGCAGATGGCGATCCCAACTACTTCCAAAGTCGATCATATAGGCACACAACATATCTTCAAGCGTTTGTATAGTCCTTTCGCTTTTTCCATCCATTTGAGGGTGGTAAGCGGTACATATATCCAAATTCATTACCAACGCTTTCTGAATCAATTTCTAGAATCTCGACGTAAAATGGCTATCTCGATCGGAAATGATCGAAACATGAACACCATGCTTACACACTACCTCCTTAAAATAAAGTTGCGTGAGCTTCTCCATGCTATATGTTTTCTTCATTGGTAGGAAATGAGCTGATTTGGTCAGTCGATCGACAATAACCCAAATCGTATCATACCCACTCAGCGTTCTTGGCAGTCCACTCACAAAATCCATAGTAATCCTTTCCCATTTCAAAACTGGAATCTCAGGTTGTTGCAGCAATCCAGACGATTTCTAATGCCCAGCTTTAACCTTCATACAAGTCAAACACTTGCTAACATACCTGGCAATATCATCTTTCATATTCGGCCACCAATACAAAAGCTTCAAATCTTGATACATCTTGTCCGATCCCGGATGGATAGAATACTTGGACTTATGCGACTCATGCATAACCAAATCTATCAATTCACCGAATCGCGGCAACCAAACATGACTTCCAAAACAACGTGTTCCATCAGGGCGAAACTCGAATATTTGCTTAATCAGTCTCCCCAAATTCTTTGTCCATACATTCTTCCTTTTCATCGCTTCCTTTTGAACTTCACGAATCTACTCAGGTAGATCATTGTAAATAGTCATCATCAAAGCCCGGACAGTAATGGCTTATTCCTTTCCTTTCGGCTTAAGGCGTCAGCCACAACATTCGCTTTTCCAGGATGATACCAAATTTCACAATCATAATCGCTCAACAACTCAATCCATCTCCATTGTCTCAAGTTTAGCTCTTTCTGATTCATAATATATTGTAGGCTCTTATGATCGGTGAAAAGCACACACTTCGTTCCATACAAATAATGTCTTCATAATCTAAGAGCGAAAACAATGGCTCCTAACTCCAAATCGTGAGTCATGTAATTCTCTTCATGGACTTTCAATTGTTGAGAAGCATACACTATTACCGTTTCTATTTTCATCAACACGGCTCCACTACCTTTAAGTAACGCATCGCAATACACCACAAAATCTCCCATTCCATCAGGCAATGCTAAAATCGGTGCACTATATAACTTTTGCTTCAATGTCTGAAAAGCTTCCTCTTCTTCTTTTGCCCACTCATATTTCTTATCATTCTGAGTCAACTTAGTTAGTGGCTTAGAAATCAAAGAAAAGCCTTCAATAAACGTCCGATAGTAACCAGCCAATCTAAGAAATTTCCTCACCTCTGTTGGCATCGTTGGTGCAGACTAATTCTTAATGGCCTCGATCTTGGTAGGATCAACATGAACACCATTACGATCAATCATGTGACCAAGAAATTGTACTGAATCTAGCCAAAAATCACACTTTGAAAACTTGGCGTACAATCTCTCTTTCTTAATAAGCTCCAAAATAATCTTCAAATGCTTTCTGTGCTCTTCTTCGTCCTTGGAATAAACCAAAATATCATTGATGAACACTATGACGAACTTATCAAGATATGGCTTTCATACTCGGTTCATCAAGTCCATAAACACAGCAGGTGCATTTGTCAATCCAAATGACATCACTTGGAACTCAAAGTGACCATACCGAGTTCTAAATGCAGTAATTGGAATGTCCTCTTCCTTAATGCGTAACTGGTGATATCTTGATTGCAGATCGATCTTAGAATACATGCTAGAACCCTGCAGTTGGTCAAATAAATTGTCAATTCTTGGGAGAGGATAACGATTCTTGACAGTTATCTTATTTAACTCGTGGTAATTTATACACATTCTAAAAGATCTATCTTTCTTCTTCACAAACAAAATAGTTGCTCCCCACGGTGATGAACTCAAATGAATAAATCCTTTCTCTAGCAGCTCTTACAGTTGTACCGACAACTCTCTCATCTCAAACAGTACCAATCTATACGGTGCATGTGCAATAGGTGCAGCCTCGGTACTAGATCAATTCGAAACTCTACTTGCCTCGGCGGTGGTAGTCCCAGTAAATCCTTAAGAAACACCTCAGGAAAGTCACGAATTACAGGCACGTCATCCAATTGTTTCTCCTTTAATTTCTCCTCCGTCACATGTGCCAAAAACAAATGACAACCTCGATCGACATACTTACGGGCTTTAATACAAGATATGACCTTTAGTCGAGACACACCTTTGTCACTTTCGACTATCAACGTCTTATTTCCATATGGTATACGAATAACTTTCTAGCCAAACACGATAACGGCATCGTGCTTGACAAGCCAATCCATACCAATTATAACATCAAACGTACCAAGCTCGATCGGCATCAAATTGATTTCAAAAAGATGGTTCACTAAATTTAAAGTACAACCTTTCAAAACAGTGTTCGTACTAACTACCCTTCCATCAACTAATTCTACCTCGTAACTAGCTCTTATTTTAACCGGTTTGACATTAAGAATAAAACAAAAGCATAGCGGTTATTAAGCAGAAACGTACTAGTAACCACATTCTGACCCTGCGGCTCAGCAACCTTAATCGCATATGCTCGGCCACGAAATTCTCCCGTTTCCTCTTGCTTAACCTTCCTTGGGCATCGGTTCCTCGTATGACCTTGCTCACCATAATCATAACAAGTCGGAATGGGCTGAGCATTTTCACTTGTGGCAACATTCTTTTCCTTGCAATACCTCGACTTGTGCCCAACCTTTCCACACTTGTGGCACTTGATCGTGCATTGATCAACATAGCGAGTAAAACAATGTTCACACACAAGAAGTGATCCTGAAGAAACCTTTCCATCAGTAAGAGAAGTAGTCATAGCTCACGCGTTCCCTTGATTTTGGTTATACTGCAAAGTTTGGCGTGAGTTGTCCTTTTGGTTGCTCTTACCACTACTATTCCCACTTTGAAAGCTCTCCCACTTTTGCTTCTTTCCTTCTAAAATCCTTTCATCTCTAGCTTGCGATTTCTGTTCCATTAACTTATGGTCTATATGTACAACTGTGTTCAGGTTGGCAGGTTGATGTTATCAGTCAATCCCTGGATGTAAGCATCAACCTTCACACTTTCTGGCTCAACCTTCCTTGGACACATCAAAGCTAACTTATTGAACCTTTGAGTATAAGCGACAATGTTATAGTCCTTGACCTTCAGGTTCCACAGTTCATGCTCTATTCTTTGAAGTTCTTCTTTTGGACATAACTCTGCAGTCATCAACTGCTTCATTTCAGTCCAAGGCATTTGGTTCACAGTCTCCAAACCCATGATTGCAACCTTATCATTCCACCAAGTCAAAGCAGGTCCTTGCAGTGCTGCAGCAGCAAACATAACCTTCTTGCCCTCTGCACATTCACTAATTCCAAAAACACTCTTAGTTTTTATGGAAAACTAGAAAAGGGGGGGGGGGTTGAATAGTTTTCTAGATTAATTGTTATCTTTTCAAAAAATTTGCTTGAAACTTTTGTGTGAAATGACTTGGAATGTGATCGTGGATTGTGAATTATAGAAAAAAAAAGTAAGTAAAAAGAAAATTTAAAGAGATTAACCGGAACGGACACAAGTAATTAAAAGTGGATTCGGCTATAAGGACAACCTTTTTCCTTATTTCCTTTCCCTACTATTCACTCCCTGAGATCACTAATCGGAGAGTTTGTTAAACACTATCAATACCAATAACCCTTTTTTCATTCACACAGCGAAGAAAAACCCCACTGTTGATAATCCCAATGAATAGATCTTTAACTAACTCCTTAGCATGTAAGGTTTAGTATCCTTGGATAAATCCAAAAAATACTAAAATGAAATTTGATTGAATGATATAAAATATATAAAACTATGGCGGAATCTAGTTTATAAATAATTAAACCCCAACTAAGAAGTATCTTAATGAAACAGTAAAGTATGGTTTTGACACAAAGATAATAATCAACACAACAACTTTCAATATATTTAAAACGATCACTCTCCACTCTGACGTTAGTGATAAAGTGAATTAACACTCTATGAAGCTATGAAACTCTATGGAAAACTAATATGGAAAACTTTATATCTAACTATCATTCACGAACTAAGGATATCCCTTTTATACACTACAAGATGGTCCTTTAACAAGATAACTAACGAATCTTTTAATATCTTCTATAATTCTATAACATAATACATTATCCCTTTTTCTATAAATATAGAATATAAACCAATAAAAAATAAATAACTCCATGCATATACTTGTTACACGTCTTTATCTTCAAAACCATTCCAGCAAATATTAACTTCTTCAATAGCATTACAAAAAATAACACTATAGTAACTAAATATTATAACTTTTGGTAATATTATACTGGCAGTACTAACTCAGTTAGTACTGTTAGTTCTATTTCCAGCAGTACTAATCTTTGAAGATTTATTCCCAACAATCCTTCCCTAAACTTGTGATTTACCTTCCAATCCCAAGTTTCTTCTAACTTAAATCTTCTATTCCGCTTCTGCTAAGGATGCTTCCAAACAAACTATCATTGTTCTTCTATCTGAGACTTGATAAGCTTGAGAAGCTTAAAAGCCATAGTACTTTCTTCTTTAGCTTCTAACTGCAAGTTTAGCATCTTCTCTAGCAATTCTTTCATCAGAGGGTACTTCTTCTCCATTAGCATATTGATTTGCATAGGTGTACCATCCATAAACAAAGTTTGAACTCTATAGTTTTCATACAATTTCCATTTAAGGAATTTCTAATCTAGTTG
>BQNB010025006.1:27700-60112 GCA_026074375.1 Tanacetum coccineum
TGTTTCCCTAACAGTCTTAACAGATTTTAAACTTATACAATGCTAGGCTCCTAACCGTATAATTTATCTTCTTTCATTATCAAGTTCTAATATCCTCATGATTGGAGCACTAGGTTTGTTCAATACCTAACAGCATTAGATTCAACTGAGTTGGAAACACCCTTATTTTCAACTATTTTATCATTACAAGGTGTAACAACAGTAGTAACATCCAAATTTTCACTTTTAACAATTTCATCCATAAAAGTTAGATCAGGTTTACAATGTATGATATTCCCTGTTAGAGGTGGGGGAACTAAATGATATCCCTTATCTGATCCAGACTTATCAGTTAAATTCACAAAACTTTCTACTTTAAGAGAAGCTGCAGTAGCTGCATCATATCCTAGTCTTGTTTTAAACTTGTCAATTACTTGACTTTCCAGTATGTTATTTAAAGACTTGGATGAGTTTCGAAACTTCTCTAATGTTTGTTTTAACTGATCTCTTTTTGCTTCTGCTTTTTCCAAATTCATTTTGTATTCATTTAAGGCATTATCTCTTAGTCTAACTTCAAGTTTTAAAACATTTATGCTCTCTTCAAACACAGCCTCATTTTTCTTATAGTGAGCTAGTCTAGCTTCTACTAATTCTAAACCTGCTTTATAAGATACTAAATTAAATTGAGACTTTTTGTAATCAGAAGACAAATTATCATATTGTTCTTTAAGAGTAGCATAAGATTTTACACATGTTTTAGAACAGTTCTAGAGTTGATCGTCTAGAATTGGGGCTTGATAGAAACGTATGAATGAAAAACCTTGTTCAATAACAATTGTCTTCATTATATTCCGCTGCATAATTGTTATCATTGTTATTGTTTATCCTAGATATAAAGTTCTAAACAAACTGAGCTTAAACGATCATTATGGTTTCCATAATTTTTATCTTCCCCTAGGTTGATAATGACAAAACCAAATAAGCACGAACTTCCCCTGAAGTTAATATACAAATGAAAACTTCCCCTTAAGCTACCAAGGATCTACAAGTTGCAAATTCATCAAATCTTCTTCCCCTGTTCTCTTGATAAACCTTCTTGCTCGGATTGTTAGCATGGCCATCTCCCATTGAAGATCCATTTCTTCCAGATCATCAGGATGAAGTTGTTCCAGATCTTCTTAAAAAAGTTGAGGAGAGTTGGGTTGACTTGCAAGGAAAGAACATATCATAGCATCACAAAGATTATCTAAAGATGTATAGTTAACACCATTACTTTGAGTATGAGTAGTACTAACTCCATGAGCAGTATCATCTGCTTTGTTAGTGTTGTTGGTGTTATTAGTACTGTTAAAGACAAATGCCACATTCTGTGAATTTTGACTTGTGCTTGATGAACCTGTAATTTCAGGTTCATATATTTTCAAGTTATTATACAAGTCATCCAAGCTGATGGTTTCAATTTCCACCTTGTTCCTCCATATTAATGCATGAGTCTTCCATTCAGATGGAAGACTTCTCAAGAGCTTTAGGTTCATATCTTCCTGGTTAATCACTTCTCCTTGGATCTCCAATTGACTGATAAGTTATTGTAACCTATCAAAGGTTTGATTCATTGCTTCTGAACTTAATGCAGCAAAGTTCTCATATTCTTGTTTGAGAAGTGTCCTCTGAACCTTCTTGGACTCCTTATTCCCTCCACACCATTTCTCTATAGCCTCCATTAGCAACTTTGCATCTTGATATGAGTCGAACTTTAGTTGGTCTTTGTTTGGAAGTGCCATCAACAGGGTTGCTCTTGCTTTTATTTCATTTCTTATATCCTGATTTTCTTTAGCCGTGGTGGGTTCATACTCCTGTTCAACTGTTCCAACAGTTCTCCTTAGCACTTTGTTCCCATTCTTGATTACTTTTCATAAGGAGTAATCAGTCTTAAGAAAATATTGTTCTATCCTCATTAGCTAGAGATCATAGTCTCCTGGGTTGAGGATAGGTAGTCTTGCAGTCAGATTTTTAGTGGTAGTTCCTACCTCCATCTTATCACTGAAAAAATAGATCGTGGATAAATTGGTTGATTCTTCTTATTCAAAGCTTCACAACAAGCTCTGATGCCACTTGTTGATCCCAATGAATAGATCTTTAACTCCTTAGCTTGTAAGGTTTAGTACCCTTGGATAAATCCAAAAATACTAAGAATGAAACTTTGATTGAATAATATAAACTATGTGGAATCTAGTTTATACAACTAAGAAGTATTCTTAATGAAACAGTAAAGTATGTTTTGACACAAAGATATAATCAACACAAAAAGCTTCAATATATTAATACGATCACTCTGACTTAGTGATAGGGTTTACAACCTTGAAGCTATGAACTCTATGGAAAACTGAGATGGAAAACTTATATCTAACTTACGACCTAGGATCTCCTTTTACACACCAAGGAGTCCTTTACAAGATAACTACGACTCTTTTAAGATCTTCTATAATTCTAAACATATACATATCTTTCTATAGAATATAGAATATACACCATAAATAACTCCATGCATATCTTGTTACACGTCTTTATCTTCAAAACCTTCAGTAGTATTAACTTCTTTACTGGCAGTACAAAAATAACACTAGCAGTACTAATATTATACTGGCAGTACTAACTCGGTTAGTACTGTTAGTTCTATTTCCAGCAGTACTAATATTTGAAGATTTATTCCCAACACTCACAATGATGGTTACACCTCTTTAATAATACAAAGCTAAATAATGGATTCTTCATACGATAGAATCTAACCAACACAACTATACTTGATATACAACTGATGAATGGACTAAAAACTACAAAGTAGTGGTCAAGACTCACTAATGTGATCTTGATGGAGTTATGGAGATCGAATGCAAGGTACTTGGTACTTGATCGTCTCGGATGAATGCTTGGTAATTTCTTCTTTGAAGTAAATTACCTACAAGAAGCTAAGAGATTATGCAAGAAATAGAGAGAAAGATCAATAGATAAGAGAGTATTTCTTAATGAGAATGTTCAGAAAACATGAGAATGGCTTGGTATTTATAGCCAAAAAGAGTATTGTAGCCCGGTTCTGCCGGTGCCATTGGCGAATGGAACCGGCAGCCAAAACCAATAGAACCGGCCTATAGTAACCAAATCCGAATTTTAATTCTCAAGATCTTGAAAAATCTTGTGTAATCTTATGAGATTACCCTTGGATTTGCTGCATTTGATTAGGTCATGCATGATGTAATTAGAGGTGAAATTAGAAAACATTTTTGTGTATAGTTTTGGTTAACATGAAATAATGTATACATATTTTTATGTCACTTTGTGTTTTGTGAAAACTTTTAGAGAAGGTTTTAGCATAATGTTACTTCAAGTTTTGTCATCAATAAAACAACGAAGATCGCGAAATAGAAATAAACGTTTTTGCCGGTTTATTTTTATTAACAATCTTTCCCTTTTTGTTGATGACAAAAACCAAAGTTTATTACTGAATTTTAGTTAATTTTAATAAATTGGTCTCTTCTCCCCCTTTTTGTCGAAACAAAAAGATGGAATGGGTTAGTCCATATTTCTCGAAAATGGTAAACTCCCCCTTGAGAGGTGCACAGAGATCTGCAAAAATGAGTAGGTTAAATAGAATGGTACATACCCCCCCTTTCTTTGTAAGTACCTACAAAGAAAACTTAGACAACAAAAAGCTGAAAGTGTCTTCTGTAATACCGGCTAGCCGGTACTGTTCATGGAGAGGAACCGACTTGTTATTGAACAGAACCGGCTGACTAAAAAAAGTCAATGTCTATGAATTTTAACCAAGAAAAATGGTCATATGACAACAATAAATAACATTTATTTAGGATACTGAAACATTAAAGACATTACATTAAAACAACAAAGAGCAAGAGATTCTTAACGAATCAACTATTTTATTCTAGCATTCTAGGCCTATTTCTAGTAATTGTGCGCGAGAACATTTAGGCAGTCGAGAATGTGGTTGAGAATGAATCTCACTTCTCCTTGGAAGTTGTCGACGATGGCTTGAGTTCGTTGGCAATGTTTACAAAAAATTTCATGAGTAAGAATGGGAAAAGGATTGTTAGGTCCTAATGGCAGAAGTGGTGGGAAGTTTAAAGTTAGATTTGGTGAACATTGCGGTGGAAATGGTGGGATAGGTGGTTTCATATCTGGAGTGGGAGAGGGAAAAGATGAATCAATAGGTGGAATAGGAGGTGGTTCATTAGCTAAACGCTCAATGGTGTCAAATGATGGATGAGGAGGTGTAGGATTAGTTATTGTGGGTGGAAGATCCTCGAGAGAGTCGAGAAAGGCTTGAGGAGAGGTAGGTGGAGTAGAGAACAATAGTTTGATTGGGTCAAGATTGATAGCTATAGGGGATGTGAGTTTGGAAGGTTGAGTTGGTACCGGAGGTGGCGAAGTTAAAGGTGGTGGTGTTGACTTAGGAGTAAGCAAGAGATTGTTATTGTTGCTAGTTGGTGATAGATGTGGAATAGATGTTTGGGAAGTTGGAGTAGTTAGTGGAAGTCCCGAAACATAGTCCGATGGAGGTGAGAGAGGTTGGTAGGGAGGTGATGATGTCCTTATATTGTTGAAGCAACAAGGTCTAACACTTATTCGGGCGGTTCTTTTAGATTAGTTTTGTTTTCTTTAGGCATTGTTGAAGAAGGATGATGAGAAGAAAAGAAAAAAAAACTCTATTTATATATGAGGATGGGAGTTGATTTAATGCATTACTTGTTGATTTAGACATAAAACAATGATTAGAAGATGCACTAGGTCAACTTCTACTATTAGGAGCTGATTGATGTGACAAGGAGGGAAGATTTGAAATGGATTTGTGAAATTCGTATTTAGTATAAATTATACTGATTAGGTGGTTCTGCCGGTGCTATTCGACGAAGGGCACCGGCTTGAAAATCGAATGGTACCACCGACCAGAAAGAATTTTTAAAGAAGAAATTTTCATGATATGTTGGAGGTGCGGTTTTTCTTGACTCAAAAGTGAAAAATTAGTTTTATAAGAAAAACCTCTAGCTACAATTGAACATGTTTGAAATGACATATTGACCATGTGTTTCGTTGAATATGTTCAAGTAGCAAAAAAAAAACTTTTATTTGTATTAATCAATAGAAAATTTTTGACTCAAAATAAAATTGTTGTTATTAAGCGTTTGGTTCCATGAGGCCAAGTCATAGTCTGAGAAGATTGAAAGGTTCTCTTTTAAGAGGTTTGGTTAAGATGTCGGCAATGTTATCTTCAGAGGCGACTTTCTCTATAGTGATATTTCCTTTTTAGACATTGTCACGAAGGAAGTAGTGATGAATTTCTATATGTTTGGTGCGAGAGTGAAGAACGGGATTTTACTTAGGTCAATTGCTCCTTTGTTGTCGCAAAGAACGGGTATGTCATCTAATTTTATATCATATTCTACTAGAGCTTGTTTCATCCATAAGGCTTGTTGGCAAGCTTTTCTGGCGGAGACATATTTTGCTTTGGTGGTTGAGATGGCTAAGGCAGTTTGTTTCTTGGAGAACCATGAAGTAAGACAACAACCCATGAATGTACATACACCACTAGTGCTTTTGCGATCGACGTAGTCTCCTGCATGGTCAGAATCGGCGTAGACGATGGTTCTAAGCCGGTTCCTTTGGGATACCATAAGCCTAGATGGGATGTACCTTTGATGTATCGACAGATTCTTTTCACGGCTTCAAGGTGGGAAGTTTTTGGTGCTTCTTGAAAACAAGCGCAAAGACAAAAGCTAAACATAATGTCCGGGCGACTGGCCGTTAGGTAGAGTAAACTGCCAATCATGCCACGATATTTAGTGTCATCAATGGGTTCACCGTCTTCGTCGCGGGTGAGTTTGGTTTCAGATGATATGGGAGTTTTGATTGGTTTGGAGTCTTCAAGACTGAATTTTTTAAGTATTTCATTGACATATTTAGATTGATTAAAGAAGATTCCATCTTTGAGTTGTTTGATTTGTAGACCAAGGAAGAAATTCAATTCACCCATCATGCTCATCTCAAAATTATCATGCATGATTTTTGAGAAATCATCGCAAAGCTCTTGACATGTTGATCCGAAAATGATGTCATCCACATAGATTTGGACGATGATGATATGTGAGTTTCTCTTTTTAGTAGATAAAGTGTTATCTACTAATCCTATGGTATATAAGTGATCTAAGAGAAAGGCTTTAAGTCTATTAGACCAAGCTTTGGGTGCTTGTTTGAGACCATAAAGAGCATTTTTGAGTTTGAAAACGTGGTTAGGTTTTTTGAAATCTACGAATCCCGGGGGTTGAGCAACATAGACTTCTTTATTTATAAAACCATTTACAAAGCACTTTTGACATCCATTTGAAATAGTTTGAAGTCATGAGCACAAGCATAGGCAATAAGAATTCTTATGTTAGGAATAAAAAGCTAAGGGATTCCCACTGTTAGTTGAATGGTTCCCACTGTTAGAAGAACTTCCCACTGTTAGTATATTTTCCCACTACAAGGTTTCCACTAGTTGAAGACTTTCCACTGCAGCATGAAGATAAGATCTACACATAGTCAAATACGCGTTATTTTTATATATAGAATGTACTCTGATTATCCCTGTGATTTAGGAGATCTAGTTAGGTCTTATCATGTACAGGACCCTTTGTCTATAAAAGGAGTTCTTAGTTTAGAAAAAGATATACATCACTTACATAGATCCTCCATAGACTTTCTCATAGCTTTAAGGTTTTGTAAACCCTAGTACTTTTGAGTACTCGTATTATTCAATCAATAATATTAAGGCTTGTTGGTTATTCACTGTTCCATTCCATTACCATTGTTATTCTTCTTAAACACTAAAGGTTAGATTCCGCATAACCTTTGGTGAAACACTTCAACAAAGTTTCTCACATTATTATCTTGTGATTACCAAGGTAATAATAACCTTATAACCTAAGGCAGTAGATCTAGAGTTTTGGGACTCAACAAGTGGTATCAGAGCTTGTTGAGAGACTTTGATCTAAGAAGCATAACATTCCAAACTTCTCAATCACAAACAGAAATGGATCCCTATGTTACATCCACTCCCAATTCCACAAAACTTCCAATCCTTGACACTGGTAAATTTGAACAATGGAAGTTTAGAATACAACAGTACCTACAGCATGAACACTATGCTCTATGGGAAGTCATAGAGTTTGGTGACTCATATAGAGCTCCTGCACAAGATAAAAGTGTATCTGGTGAAGCTACTCCATCATCAAGGAGCAAGGGAAGGACTGTGGCTGTAACAGCAGAAGACATGCAAAAGAGAAGAAATGATGTCAAGGCAAGAACTACTTTGCTGCTGGCTCTCCCTGATGAACATCAGTTGAGATTCAGCAAGTATGAAACAGCCAAGGAATTATGGGAAGCAATACTAAGGACCTTTGGTGGAAATGAAGCCACCAAAAAGACAAAGAAGAATCTGTTAAAGCAACAATATGGAAACTTCAAAGCTGAAGGATCAGAGACTCTAGAGCAAACTTTTAATAGATTGCAGGCTATTGTGAGTCAACTTGAGTTCTTAGATGTTCCAGTTGAACAAGAAGATCTGAACCAGAAGTTTTTGACAAGCCTTTCACCAGAATGGCTTATGCATACTATTGTTTGGAGAAACAGAAATGACCTAGACACAATGAGTCTGGATGATTTGTATAATCATCTCAAGGTCTATGAATCAGAGGTCCAGAAGAAGGGAGGATCAAGTTCTCAAAATATGGCCTTCATTTCTTCTTCAAATACCAACAGTGGAAAAAGTGAAGTTCCTACTGCTCAAAGTTTTTCCACTGCTAGTGGTCAAGTTACCACTGCTAGCACTGAAGTTGCCACTGCTACCTTTAGCCATGATACTATCTGTGCATACATAGCTACTCAGCAAAGTGGTTCTCAAATTAAATATGAGGACATTACTCAGATCGATGATGATGACATTGAAGAGATGGACATCAAATGGAATATGGCTTTGCTAAGTATGAGGGCTGATAGGTTCTGGAAGAAGACTGGTAAGAAGATTACCATTCAAGGGTCTGATGTAGCTGGGTTTGATAAATCTAAAGTGGAATGCTTCAATTGCCATAAATTGGGGCATTTTGCTAGAGAGTGCAGAGCACCAAGGAGTCAGGACAGAAGTAGAAGAGAGAGCTACAAGAAGGAGCCAAAGGTTGAAGAGCCTAGCCACAAGGCAATGATGGCCATTGATGGCATTGGATGGGACTGGAGCTTTATGGCTGAAGAAAATGAAGCTTCAGAGAATCAAGCACTTGTAGCAGAAGAGGTTGTACCAACAGAATTTGCTTTGATGGCAATGTCTAGTTCAAGCTCAGACAATGAGGTATATGATGATTCATATTGTTCTAAATCTTGTAGGAAGAACACAAAAACCCTCACTACTAAAATTAGTAAGCTTAGAGAAGAACTTTTTGATAGTGAATCAGATTTGTGTAATTATAAAAGAGGCTTATCACAGGTTGAAGCTAGGTTGGTTGAGTTTAAAATAAATGAATCTAAATTCTGTAAAAAGATAAGAGTCTTAGAAAGAGATTTAGAACTTAAGGATTATAAAATTGAGAATCTTACAAATGAGCTTGAAAAAGTCAAGAAAGAGAGAGATGGCATTGATTCTAAGTTAGAAAAGTTTGTAAACTCATCTAAAGAATTAGATCAAATGTTAGAAAGTCAAAAATCAGGTAAGGACAAGAAGGGTGTGGGATTTGATGAATATAAAGCTGTCCCACCCCTCCTGCACAAGTCTATTCATCTCCCATGCCAGATTTGTCTTGGACAGGTTTACCTGAATTTGCTGATAACACTGTCACTGACTATACTAGGCCCACACCTAGTGTAGATGTAACAAATGATGTAAGAAGTGAACTAGATGGAAATAACTTGACTGTTTGTGAACATGGAGGAACATCTAGTAATGCTGTGTCAAAGCCCATAATTAACTTTGTGAAAGAGTCTGGTTGTCCTAATGTCATTAAAATCAATAATATTGAAAATGCTAGGAAACCAACTGCTAAATATGCTGAGTTATATAGGAACATCACACAAAGCTCTAATGTTAGGTCTAACAATTTTGGTCCTCCAATAATTGAGGACTGGGATTCTGAGGATGAAAGTGATACTGAATCCACACCTATTGAGTCTATCAGGTCTACCATTAATCAGAATAGAGATCAACCTAGAGGGAACCAGAGGAATTGGAACAATCTAAAATCCCAACAGCTAGGAAAAGACTTTGTGATGCAAAATAAAGCATGTTATAAATGTGGTAGCTTTGAGCATTTGAAGGTTAACTGTAATAAAAATAAGTGGGTAAATAAAGGGAAAAACTGGTCAAGGGTTAATTATACCCAAGGAAACTTGACACCCAAAGCTATTTTGCTCAAATCTGGCACAAAAACCATTGCTCCTAACAGATCTTTTTCCACTGCCAGAACATCTTTGAATGTTGCTCAACCAAAAATGAAATCTTTTGTTAAATCAGCACATTCAAATGTAAAAAGGCCCTTTGAAAGAAAAGCAGTAGCTAAAAATAAAATTTGGGTTCCAACTGTTAGAACAAAAAATCCCACTGTTGGCTTAAAAGTTCCCACTGCTAAGCCAACAGTTGCTGCTGCTAAGGGAAACAAGGGAAAAGCTGTTAAGGCCTCAGCTCGTTGGATTTGGAAACCTAAGCAAATCTCTGGTGAAGGTTCAAATGTCAATGGTGTATCAGTGACATTCAAGAAATATCAATACATTGATACACAAGGCAGACTCAAGTCAGTAATGGCTTGGGTCCCCAAAGAGAACTAATTCTCTCTTTATTTGTGCAGGGCAAACCACTGGATAATATTGATGATAAAGGATTTTGGGATAGTGGTTGCTCAAGGCACATGACTGGCAACATATCTTATCTATCAGATTATGAGCCTTATGATGGAGGATATGTGTCATTTGGATATGGAGGTGGAAAGATTACTGGCAAAGGCACAATAAAGACTGGTAAACTTGAATTTGAAAATGTGCATTTTGTGAAAGAGCTTAAATACAACCTGTTTAGTGTATCTCAAATCTGTGATAACAAAAATTGTGTCCTATTCACTGATTCTGAGTGCATTGTATTAGCTTTTACCTTGCGTCTATCACAATTTAAAGAGAGTCAACGGACATGACGTTCGACGGATATTAGGATACTTACAATCGTAAACATCCAACAACAAAACGAGCGTCGATAATGGACGCCAATCCAGAAAGAGGCCGCTCAATTATAGAAAAACTTCCCTAGTAATAAATGCACGTTGATACACCAACTTTCAAATATCTATATAGCAAAATCACTGACTCTAATCTTATTAACGTAAAATATTATTTATAAATCTGCAAACAAACGCTTATATAAGATATAACTTTTCAGATAAAATGACACTCTAATGTTGGTCGTTTAAGCCGTTGCTCGCGTTTTCTTACGTCCACGTCTTCGGAGTAAGACATCGAGCGATCATCATAGTACATTTGTTATGTTAAGATTCTGCGATGAATAGTAAAATTACTGTTCACAACAGCTCGTTTGTCGTTTTAGGGTTTTAATTAGCGTAAACTTGTAATCGTAATAACTTATTCGTTTTAATCCCGATTTTAGTGATTCCTTCGAGTACGATCTCGTAATTAAAAGTTATATCAATATTTTTATGATGTTTTTAAAATGATAGTTGCTGTTATGAATATAACTTTTATAAAAAGTAATTTATAGTCGTAAACTCGTGTTTAACGTATCTTTTTCGTTATAGATCGGTTTTTCGAGTTTCTTATCATTATGGAATCGTCATGAGGCGTATTATAATATATTAAGTCCAAACTTTCGCGTATGAAATTCGATTTTAGACAGCCCCTAAAGTATTTCATATGTATAGTCTTTATAAAAAAAACCTTGTTTTTATGTATAATTAATTTAGTAGTTTACTATAAAACTCTTGTAACCATATTTTACATATGTGGTACTTTATTACGAAATCAAAAAAAAAAAATGTGTGTGGGTTGGGGGTGTCAAATACATCCCGTCCCTTGTAAATTTATTGTAACAAGTTCAACCCTTTTTACTTTCAATTGATTCATTAGTATTTACATTTAGATAACTTAAAAACACCCCTACATTATCCCTTAAACCATTTTATAACTTAAACCATAAGTTAAACATTTTTTATAGATCTATTTCCCATGATTATTTATAACATTAGGCCATGAGAGATAAGTGTATAAATATGATATACGAGCCCAAAAAGAAAGCGCGCCATGATTTAGCGGAGCAGTTAAGAACGGTCCGAGTGAAGGAGCAGTTGTGTGTGAGGGGAATTATGTGCGCTGTATACGAGGTGAGACATGTGTAACCGCGACCTGCGATGCGTCGAGGATAAGTGATCATCTCAGCAGTCTAAAAGTTAATCCATAGGTAGAGAAACGACGATTCTCGGCAGGAAGATTGATGGTGAGATGGGTGCTATAACTCAACCACCGACAGATCGGAGTTAATACATGGCAAGGCGTCCTAGGGGGGTTCTGAGAGTCCGGGAGACTGTGACTCATAAATCATCCAACTTAAACTGCTCGTCTTATTGATCTGCCTGAGTAGGTATTAGTGGGATACCAAGAACGCTCGAATCTTTATGACGTTCTATGGTTATGCTGATCTTGAGTAGATGGTATGCAAATGATAACGCAATAATGGCTTGCAAACACCGTAGTAGGTGCCTGGTGAACAGTTAAGATGGTACAGGTAGAGAAAGAGGTCTTGTAGTTATAAGGTGCTTAGTGAAACAGTCAATGGTGGAGGTGTTGTGTTGTGTGTGTGGTGAAGGAGATGGTGATGAGTAGATTTGTAGCGTAAGTGTGGTGTGTGTGTGTGTCGTGTGTGTGGGTTAGTGGAGGACAGAAAATGGTCGAAAGTGAATGGAAGTTTAGTATGTAGTTATCTCTAGATATTAAGATAGTAGTAAACTTTACTCATGCATGATGCTTATTTATAGTAAAAAATATCTCCTAACTGAACCATGTTTACTTTCTAACCCTACTTAAGGATAACCATGCTAACAAGTTGATAAAGGTGTAAGAGATCTTTTATTAAATATCTAGATATTATGTATAAGTTGTAAATTCTTGTTTTTATCCTAATAATTTCGGCATATATATATATATAAGATGTTATTTTTATTATTTTGAGTATTGGGTATAATCGTGGGTATTCGTTTAGGCGTAGTTAGGTTTTAGAACTTCCGGGAATGCCTAAACGCATTTTATCGTGAAACGTAAGCATTTTACGTAGCCAATAAAAATAAGATGAACAAAGTTATTAATTATCCTCATAATAATCATATAACACTTGCTTGATGTAAACATTTAATTGTTTAATGCCCGTTTACATTGTATGATCATTTTCAGTCTACGCGATTTAGCTTAACGATTAAAATTAAAAGTGAACGCGTACGAGAAAAAAAATAAATAGTGAAATTAAATAGTATTGTAAATGACCTGAAAATACGGAATGTTACAGTCCTTCCCCGTTAAATGAGCCTTGTCCTCAAGGCTCAAGTTGCGACATTTGACGAAGGTACGGGTTCGGAGAAAAGATGCGGATATTTTATCCGGAATTGGTCTTCTCGTTCCCAGGTATACTCAGCTCCTTGCCGAGAGTTCCAACGAACTTTGACTAATGGGATTCTTCTTCGCTTTAGCTTCTTCACATCTCGTTCCACGATCTCAAGAGGTTCTTCAACAAAACGAAGATTTTCATCAATCTCGATCTCATCCAAAGGCACTTGAACATCTGGCTCCGCCAAACATTTCTTGAGGTTTGACACATGAAACGTGTCGTGAACACAACTTAGCTCCTGGGGTAACTTCAGCCGATAAGCCACCGGTCCAACACGCTCGATGATTTCAAATGGTCCGACATATCGTGGTGCTAGTTTTCCTTTCTTACCAAATCGTACCACTCCCTTCCATGGAGATACCTTCAGTAACACTCGGTCTCCAACTTCGAATTCAAGAGGCTTACGTCTCTTATCAGCATAGCTTTTCTGGCGACTTCTTGCCGTTTTCAATCTTTCCTTGATTTGAAAAATCTTTTCAGTCGTTTCTTGCACAATTTCTGGTCCAATAAGCTGACTTTCTCCAACTTCAGTCCATATTACGGGGGATCTACATTTCCGCCCGTACAGAGCCTCAAATGGTGCACACTTAATGCTTGTGTGGTAACTGTTATTATAAGAAAACTCAATCAATGGAAGATGAGTATCCCAACTGCCACCAAAATCCATAACACAGGCTCGAAGCATATCCTCCAGCGTCTGAATAGTACGCTCACTCTGACCGTCGGTCTGAGGGTGGTAAGCTGTACTCATGTCTAGTCTTGTACCCAATGCTTCCTGAAGAGCTTGCCATAAGTGTGACGTGAATCGACCATCACGGTCTGAAATGATTGACACCGGCACACCATGTCTCGCTACAATCTCGTTGACATAAATCTTTGCCAGCTTCTCGGTTTTGTAGTCCTCACGAATAGGTAGGAAATGAGCCGACTTGGTCAGTCTATCCACAATGACCCAAATCGTATCATACCCACTGCTGCTTTTAGGCAACTTTGTGATAAAGTCCATTGCTAACTTTTCCCATTTCCACTCAGGAATTTCTGGTTGCTGAAGAAGTCCTGAGGGTTTCTGGTGTTCGGCTTTAATCTTAGAGCATGTAAGACATCTGCTAACGTACTCAGCAATGTCTCTCTTCATACCAGGCCACCAATACAAGTCTCTCAGATCATAGTACATCTTATCTGCACCCGGATGTACTGAATATCTAGATGTATGAGCTTCATCCATGATTAATTTCCTTACATCTCCAATTGATGGAATCCAGATACGATCAAAGAAGTAAATTTCACCATCAGCTCGTTGCTCAAAGTGTCTTTCTAATCCTCTTAGCCATTCAGCTGGGGCTTTGAGATCCTTGGAAGCTTCGCTCTGTGCTTCCAAAATCTTAGTCTTAAGTCCAGAATGAATAGTAATACTCATAGCACGTACTCGTCTCGGCTTGAGTCTTTCTTTTCTGCTCAAGGCATCTGCCACCACATTTGCCTTGCCTGGGTGGTATTTGATCTCGCATTCATAATCACTAAGAAGCTCGATCCACCGCCTTTGGCGCATATTCAACTCTTTCTGATCGAATATGTACTGGAGACTCTTGTGGTCAGTGTAGATGACACTTTTCGTACCATAAAGATAATGTCTCCAGATTTTAAGGGCAAACACCACCGCACCCAATTCCAGGTCGTGGGTGGTATAATTATTCTCATGTATCTTCAACTGTCTTGACGCATATGCTATCACTTTGCCTTGCTGCATCAGCACGCACCCAAAACCTTGTTTTGATGCATCACAATAGACCACAAAGTCATCGGGTCCATCGGGGAGTGCTAACACAGGAGCATTGCATAATTTCTCCTTCAGAATTTGGAAAGCTTCCTCTTGCTTATCGCCCCACACATATGCCTTATTCTTTTGAGTCAACAGGGTGAGGGGCTTTGCGATCTTGGAGAAATTTTCGATAAACCTTCGGTAGTAACCTGCCAATCCTAGAAATGAACGGATTTCTGTTGGTGACTCAGGGGTCTTCCAGTTCTTGACTGACTCAACCTTGCTAGGATCCACGTGGATACCGTCTCGGTTGACCACATGTCCTAGGAACTGAACTTCCTTCAACCAAAATTCGCACTTTGAAAATTTGGCGTACAACTTCTCCTTCTTGAGTAAGTCCAAAATCGTCTTCAGGTGGGCTTCATGCTCTTCTTCTGACTTTGAGTAGATTAAGATGTCGTCAATGAACACAATTACGAATTTGTCCAAATACGGCTTGCAGACGCGGTTCATTAAGTCCATAAATATTGCTGGCGCGTTTGTCAGTCCAAATGGCATGACTGTGAACTCAAAGTGCCCATATCGGGTTCTAAACGCGGTCTTCGGTATATCTTCCTCTCGGACTCTCAACTGATGATATCCTGAGCGAAGATCTATCTTTGAGAAACAACATGCACCTTGTTTATGGTCAAACAAGTCATCAATTCTGGGAGAGGTAATCGGTTCTTTATAGTCAATTGTTTAGTCCCTGTAGTCAATACACATTCTCATCGAACCGTCTTTCTTCTTGACATGGTGAGTGACTTGGTCGAATAAAACCCTTCTCTTGAAGTTCTTTAAGCTGGTTCGATAATTCTAACATTTCTGAAGGGGCTAACCGGTATGGAGATCTAACAACTGGCGATGCGCCTGGAATCAGATCAATGTGAAATTCTATCTCTCGCACAAGAGGTAAACCTAACAGATCATCTGGAAATACCTCAGGGAAGTCTCGGACAACACGTATGTCATCAAGCTTTTTCTCATCAGCCTTGATACATGCAAGTGAACGAAGATCCTTTTCCGGCCTCTCGCCTTGAACTTCAAGAATCTTGCCATTCGGAAGAGGAATACGGACAATCTTCTCATAACAATCGATGAGAGCTCGGTGGTATGCCAACCAATCCATTCCAATGATAACATCAAAACTTCCTAGCCGGGTTGGCAACAAGTCTATTTTGAACACGTGATTTAACAAGACTAAGGTGCAACTACGTAAAATGGTATTGGTGCTAACAACTTTTCCCCCCCCCAGTCTGCTAATCTACTTCGTGCTAGTGTTTGAGTGGCAGGGGCAATCTTAATAAAAATGTGTAAACGTAGAAGATACAAAACTCTTCTCAGCACCCGAATCAAAGAGAATACAAGCGTAGTGATCATTAAGAAGAAACGTACCCGTGACCACATTCGGATTCTGCTGTGGATTTTCAACCACCACGTAAGCTCTCCCACTAAGTCCATCATTTTGTGGTTCCCTACTTTCGACATTTATCTTGAAATGTCCTTTCTCTCCACAACCCGAGAATATCACATTTTGAAGGGAGTCATTACCTGCACCTGAAGCCTAATCTTCAATCCTTCTCCCAGGTGACCAAAATCTTTGATCTCGACACTTTTGAGGATACGTCCATGATGATTGTAAGTTGCACGATTACATTTTGGTAACATTTCAGCATAAATCTTTCTCCGGCTGGGGCGCAGCATATGCCCTAACATATTCTGTCTCATGTTTGTTGTGGGTTGATGTTGTTTCGGTTGCGGTTATTGTTGCTGTTGTGGTTATTGTTGCTGTTATGGTTGTTGTTGTAGTTATGGTTATTGTTATTGTTGTTTCTCTGGTTGTCTTCCCATTTCCTTTTATTGCTTTCCCTGATTCTTGCAGCCCTACCCTGAACTGCTTGCTCGACCAGTTCACGGGCCATGTTAATTGCCTCATGCAAGGTTGCAGGCTTTGAAGAAGTGATGTTTCCTTTTATTCTTTCAGGAAACCCACGAACATACCTTTCAATCTTCTTCTTTTCAGTAGGCACCAATTCATGACACATCAAGGACATGACCCCGAAGCCTTAACTAGATTTGTGCCCCAATCTGATATATAGGATGCTTGCCAACAACCTAACACCTCTCAATGTTAAATGCACCTTGATCAAACTAGTGACCCAAGGAAAGGTGGGGATTGTCAGTCCTGATAGATCTATCCACAACACTCGCGCTTACTACAATAGCAATTAACGGTTCATGATAAATAGGGACTTCACGGCAATAAGGTAACTTAGCAATAATATTCAGGCAGTAATCTGGATAGCATACACTTTGTAAACATTTTGAAAACACTTAGAAAAACACTTGTGTCCAATAGTAAAACAAGCAATGTAATTCACCTCATAGATTTTAAGAACATATCACGGTAGTTAATAAGGGGGCTATGTACTCACCTCGAGTGAATGGTAATCAAAAGATATTACCAATAGAAAAATGCGCCACGTAGGAATCCGAAGGCAAACCTAATCCAATATAGGTCGTATAAGTACTAAACACTTTGATTATTTATAGGTCGTATAGCTCATCATACTATCGTTCGGGCTATCATAATTAAGAGGTCATGTAGTGACGTATGAGGAGCTAGGACACTTTAAATCGTAAATCCAACAACTCGTCGATACGCCACCCCGAAGAGGCCTCATTATGAAACTCCCTAGTAATATAGTACTTTGATTAACTAATACCACATATAATTCTATATAGCTATATCACCATCTAATCGTTTTAGTGAAATCATATTTATAAAGTAAAAACGTTTATAAGTATACTTTTGTAAAACTGGTGTAACTTTCTCGTTTTTAGTCCGTTTCTTTTGTTTCTTACGTCCACGCCTTCGTATTAAGATGAGTTATCAAAATATAACATTTTCAAATTTTGAGTTTTTCTGATGAATAGTGATTTTACTGTTCATAACAGTTATATATTTATTTTTATAGATTTAGTTATCGTAAATCTCGTAAATGTCGTAACTTATTCATTTTAACTCCGTTTTTAGCGATTCTTTAGAGCGAGTCTTCATATTTAAAAGTTTTATCGATTTATTGATGTTTTAAAAATATAAGTTTCTGTGGAGAATAGTAATTTTTATAAAAATAGTTTTATAAAAGTATATATTTAACGTAAACTTGAAATCGTCGTATCTTTTTTGTTATAAATCGGTTTTTTGAGTTTCTTATCATTTTGGAATCGTTAAGAGAGTACTATCTCTAAAAATTAATTAAAATGCCAGGGTTATATGTCGAATCCAAACAGAAAGTTTGGATGTGTTTTATAAAAACATGTTTTAAAAGCATCCTAATAGTGATTTCACTACATAAAACTTATATACACATAAAATGATAAAGGTAAAGACATAATGGGTTTTAGGTAACCTTATGGTGATGTAATATGATAGCCAACACAATCTAAACCCTTGTTTAGATTATAAACCCAAGCTTGCACGATCTTGAAACCCTAAACCCCTAATCTTCATTTTTCTTGCTTTAAACTGTAAAAGAACTTAACCAAGCCTTCCAAATCTTCTTAGGACTCTTAGAATATGTCCGTGGAATGTATGTAAATGTGATAAATGAAATTTTGTAAGGATTTGGTGTTGGTTTGTTGTTTGCCGTGAGCTAGAAGGAGTAGTTTTTGTGTTTTACACCTTTAAAATGAGAAGTGTGTGTGTATTTCACTAGAAAAGTTCTTAAATACCATAATGACTAGTCAAAGACAAGATGAGAGTTTCAAGGAAAGTATGGTCATAAGTATGGAAGCCTTACAAGTAAACATGTAAGTCTTTGGTCAAAAGGATGGGAGGTATGGCTAGGTTTAATGGCAAGTGATATACAAAAGACCAAGTTGAGATTTTTGTGATATTTCTTGATGTGTAAACACCAAATCCGGTTTATGCATGTATATATGTAAGATATTTTGTTATTTTTAGGTATTGGGTATAAATGTGGGTATTTGTTGAAGCGTAGAAAAGTTTTGGTGCTTCCGGGTATGCCTAAATGTATTTAATTGTGAAACGTAAACGTTTTACGCAACCAATAAAAATAAAATATAAAAAGTTGATTATTACTTTCGTAAAAAAAAATATATTGCTTGCTTGACGAAAACTTTAATTCGTTTGGTGTCCGTTTACGTTAATTGTTGATTTTTAGTTTACGCGATTTTACTATATAATAAGAATTAAAAGTAAACGCGTACTAAAAAAATAATTAGTAAAATAGATGACGTCGTAAATGACCTGAAAATACGGAATGTTACAGTCTCCTTCGGTTAGAAGAGCCTTGTCCTCAAGGCTCAAGTTGCGGCACAAAAAATTTGCGGAATACGGTTCGAAGAAAAGATGCGGATATTTCATCCGGAATTGGTCTTCATGTTCCCAGGTATACTCAGCTCCTTGCCGAGAGTTCCAACGAACTTTGACTAATGGAATTCTTCTTCGCTTTAGCTTTTTCACATCTCGTTCCACGATCTCAATAGGTTCTTCAACAAAACGTAGATTTTCATCAATCTCGATCTCATCCAAAGGCACCTGAACATCTGGCTCAGCCAAGCATTTCTTGAGGTTTGATACATGAAACATGTCGTGGACACATCTTAGCTCCTGGGGTAACTTTAGCCGATAAGCCACCGGTCCAACAGCTCTACGATTTCAAATGGTCCCACATATCATGGTGCTAGCTTTCCTTTCTTACCAAATCGTACCAATCCCTTCCATGGAGATTACCTTTAAGTAACAACTCGGTCTCCAACTTAGAATTTAAGAGGTTTAGCCTCTTATCAGCATAGCTTTTCTGGCAACTCCTAGCCGTCTTCAATCTTTCCTTAATTTGAACAATCTTTTCAGTCGTTTCTTGCACAATTTCTGGTCCAATAAGCTGACTTTCTCCAACTTCAGTCCATATCACGGGGGATCTACATTTCCGCCCGCTACATGAGGCCTAAAATGGTTGCCACACTTTAATGCTAGTGTGGTAACTGTTATTTTAGGAAAACTTCAATCAAATGGAAGATGGAGTTATCCCAACTGCCCACCAAAATCCATAACACAAGATCGAAGTTATCCTCAAACATATGAATAGTAACGCTCACTCGGACCATGGTTGAGGGTGGTCAAGTCTTACTCATGTCTAGTCTTGTAACCAACGCTTCCTGAATTGAGCTTGCCATAAGTGTGAAGTGAATCGGACCATCATGGAATGAAATGATAGACACATCCCTTGGCCTCACCATGTCCTCGATACAATCTCTTTGACATAAATATTGTATAGTTCTCTGTTTTGTAGTCTTCACGAATAGGTAGGAAGTGAGCCAACTTAGTCAGTCTATCCATAATGACCCAAATCGTATCATACCCACTGCTGCTTTTAGGCAACTTTATGATAAAGTCCATTGTTAACTTTTACCATTTCCACTCAGGAATTTCTAGTTGCTGAAGAAATCCTAAGGGTTTCTGATGTTCGGCTTTAATCTTAGAGCACGTAAGACATCTGCTAATGTACTCAGCAATGTATCTCTTGTGGTCAGTGTAGATAACACTTTTCGTCCCATAAAGATAATGTCTCTAGATTTTAAGAGTGAACACCACCGCACCCAATTCCAGGTCATGGGTGGTATAATTTTTCTCATGCTTCTTCAACTGTTTTGACACATATGCTATCACTTTGCCTCGCTGCATTAGCACGCTCCTAAAACCTTGTTTTGATGCATCACAATAGACCACAAAGTCGTCGGGTCTTCGGGGAGTGCTAAACTGGAGATTGTATTGTTTCTCATTCAGAATTTGTAAAGTTCATCTTGTTATCGCCCAAATAAGCATTATTCTTTGAGTAAACAGGGTGAGTAGTGAGCGGGAAGGGCTTGGCGATCTTAGAGAAATTCTTAATAAATCTCCGGTAGTAACCCGCCAACCTAAAAATGAACGGATTTCAGTTGACGATTTAGGAGTCTTCCAGTTCTTGACAGACTCAACCTTGCTAGGATTCCAGTGGATACCGTCAACGGTTGTCACATGCTTAGGAATCTGAACTTCTTTTCAAACAATAATTCACCAATTTGATAAAATTTGGGCGTATAAACCTTCTCCTTCTTGAGTAAGTCTTAAATCGTCTTCAGGTGGACTTCATGTTCTTCTTCTGACTTTGAGTAGATTTAAGAGGTAGTACTAATGTAACAATTATCGAAATTTGTCCAAATCGGTTTTGAGAACGCGGTTCATAAGTACATGAATATTGCTGGCGCGTTTGTCAGTCCAAATGGCATGACTGTGAACTCAAAGTGCCCGTATCGAGTCTAAAACGCGGTCTTCGGTATATCTTCTTCTCGAACTCTTAACTGGTGATATCCCGAATGAAGATCGATCTTGGAGAAACAACACGCACCTTGTAATTGGTCAAACACAAGTCATCAATTATGGGGAGAGGGTAACGGTTCTTTATAGTCAACTTGTTTAGTTCCTTGTAGTCAATACACATTCTCATCGAACCGTCTTTCTTCTTGACAAAGAGCACGGGTGCTCCCCATGGTGAGTGACTTGGTCGAATAAAACCCTTCTCTTGAAGTTCTTTAAGCTGGTTTGATAATTCTAACATTTCTGAAGGGGCTAACCGGTATGGAGATCTAACAACTGGCGATGCGCCTGGAATTAGATCAATGCAAAATTCTATCTCTCGCACAAGAGGTAAACCTAACAGATCGTCTGGAAATACCTCAGGGAAGTCTCGGGAAAATACGTATGTCTTTAAGCTTTCGCGCTCTCTGTCAGAGTGTATACCTCGCGCACACTCAGTGTGTGTGTGTGTGCGTGCTAGAGAAGATCCTTTATTCTTTGTTAGTATATAAATATAAGATTAAAGTATATTATAAATACATATCATAACGAAAGGATCGCAAAATGTCTACATAAATCAGAATGAAACCGGAAGTAGTATAGAATATTTCCGGGTCGTTATGTCCCAACGAGGCTTGAATGGAAAATCGAATGACGGATTGATGATTGATGTTTGAATGACAAAGATTTGGATTTGATTTTTTCATAAATAAATGCCCATAGCAATTAAGGAATCCTGTGACCGAAAAATTAAAGATTTAAACCTAAAATGAGACGGGAATGTAAAAACACGAGCTAGAAAAACTACTAAATTATCAAAATTTAAACCCTAAGGTGATGAAAATGCTAAACTGCTAAGCAGTTTGAGCTCAAATAAGCTAATGGAAAATGGAACAGACAAGTTGGGCACTAAACCTAATAAGCAAATGCAAACAAAGATAAGCAAGGTAAATAAGCTAGAACAGGCCTAGACAAATCTAATAAGCTAAACTAACCCTAAATAAGCAAATTCAACAAGCAATTAAGCTAAATTAAGCAAGAGAAACTCATCAGTACTAACTCTACGTTAGTACTGCTAGCTTTGAGTTAGTGCTGCTGGTTTAGATTTAGTAATGCTGGCTTAGATTTAGTATTGCTGGCTTGAATAAAACAGAATGAAATAAGAAATAAGCAAATAAGCTAAAACAGATATTTAACTATCCCTAATAAGCACTAAGGCATAAAGAATAAGCAAACTAGAATAAACTAGAATGGCAAATAAGCTCAAAACTAAAAAAACTGATAAACTCTTAAAATTACTTTGAAAAGGCAAATAAGCTTAAATAAGCTCTACTAAAGACAGTAAACGGAGATATTTGGCTTATTCTACTCTAAAAGCTAAGCAAACTTAAATAAGACAGAAATAATAAGCTAATACACAAAAATGAAAACAAACAAGTACTAACATTGTATTAACTACCAGTTAACCTGGAGTTAGTACTGCTACCTTTGAGTCATTAGTCTACTGTGAGCTTGAAATCCCAAAGAAATCAGCAGTACTAACTCTGGGTAGTACTGCTAGTTTCTTTTTGGGAATGTTTTTAAAGCTAGCAGTACTAACTCAAGGTTAGAAGTACTAACTCACAGGTTAGAGTACGTGGTAGTTAATATGTTGTATGTTGTTTAATTTTTGTGTATTAGCTTATTATGTTCCTGCGTATTTAAGTTTTGCTTAGTCTTCTTTTAGAGTAGATTAAGCCCATTTTCGTTTACTGTCTTTAGTAGAGCTTATTTAAGCTTATTTGCCTTATGTGCCATTTGGCATCCCGTTCGACCCCAAATTGTTTTATAAGGATGGGATTAAATTGAGGCAAGTCTAACTTAAAAACTTTTCTGTAAACAAAAGTGCTTGCCGGGAGACAACTCGAAATGTAATTTTCAATTTTATTATTGAGTCTGCCTTCCCAGACTGTCTATACAGCGTATCCAAACCTCATGGATACGGCGTATTGACTATCTGGACATTATCAAGTCTTAATTTTCAGCACAGTCTATACGACGTATTCATTAAATGAATACAGCGTATACATGTATCAATACGGCATATCCTAGGGTATGGATACGGCGTATCGACTTCTTGTACAGTATTTAGTTATAGTTTACTGTATTTTAACGAATACACTAAAGATGGAGTTGCACTTGTTTTCTTATGCTTAATACAGGAACCTTCTGAACGAAAACGACAACGTTGGTGGAGTATTTATAAATATGGAAATCTCAAAGTGTTGGAGTCTTGAAATCTCAAGACGACTGTTCAACACACTTTCTACTCAAACACTCAAAATGGAGAATCATCCGGAGCAAAATATCAGAGGAGTTTCCTCGTTCTAATTCTATTTCCCTTATTATTTAATTATTTTATCTATACAACGAGGACGTTGTATAATTTAAGTGGGGGGATGGAGAATTAGAACGTACTTGTCCTTATTTTCACAAATAAAATGCTAACATGCTTAAAAATGGATCAAATTTAAAATTTTTAGCATGACTTTTTGTGAAAAATCACTAGTTACATTACCTCGCGCACTATAACCCTTAATGTCTATTTGTGAGAATTAAGCCTATCCGTTTCCAATTGCTTACTAAAATTCCACAAAAATATGAGTGTGCCGGTGATGTAGTGGACTTTAGAACTTGGCCTGGTATATCACTCGAGACCTCAATAATGAGTACTATGGATTTAGATGGAGTAACATGCTTGACTGGTAAATTTCTAGGATTAAAACCAAAAAGCCTACATGTCATACTATTAACTAGCCACACTGGTTAGTTAACCCCCGTGTAACCCTTTTGCTTACTCTTATTTTTAGAGTAAAGATACCCCTAGAACAACCTGCTGAGCCATTCCTTTCTTTTTCCACACCAATTAAAAAAAATTATTTTGTTTCACCTTTACACCTTAGCATACCGTGTAGATTAAAGCCTATTTGATCATTGTTGCTAGTTGCTTTCGTGTAAAGTTTTATAGTTCCTGCGTCAAAGTGAAAATTTCTCTATCTATGTAATGGTCGAGAAAATTGCACAATGCAATAGGGATGTTTTGTAGCTCGTGTATTTTTCTACTTTCGTAATTATGTATTATGTCCGAAGAAGAAAAGTTAAAAGAAGAATCAACCGGACAGATGATGATAGTGAAGACGGTGAATTACACCGAGATTTATGATGTATTGGCAAAAAAGAGAAAAAAAAACGAGAATGATGATAAAAAGATAGTCAGTTCATTGAGCACATACCGAAGAAATTATTTGTAGGATCGATTATTCAATGTAAAGTATTGTAAAAAGTGGCCGATATCACCATTTTATTTGTAAAAGTATGTAAAGTTCGGGATGTAAGGGAAGTTGACCGTTATGGGAACGTCAACTTAGGTTGTCTTTGTCATTTCTATGATCGAGGCGTTTGTTCGAGTCTTCATCATGGGACGGTCGGGGAAAGTTACTAGCAACCGCACCTTATTTGTTGGCTTTAATCTATTTGTTTTGTGATTTTTATTTAACAACCATTTTACTTCCCTTTCCTGATAACTAACCTTAGGATCCACTCGAATGAGGATGTGTTCGAGCGTGTGTGTCTATCCCGTGGATTCGGGTGTGTATGCATGTCTTAGCTGCCTTGTTTGACGACGACCTCTGGTGAAAGTCAGAAGCTCCACACCCTATATCATTCTTCATCTTAATGAGAATGATTAAAAACCCGAGCCTTCTAATAAATACCCAATTTACCTTTTGACTTGTTACTCCTTAGCTTTAGAGGTGGAGATGTCTATCCTTGCCAAGCCTACTATACAAAGCTAATCACGACCGAGCAATTGAGCATACCACTAAATGATACACCCTAGATTAGTTGAGTGATCTGAGTGATTTCATTTCCATATTTCTTGAGGTGCTTAGTCTTGTACAGGTGGTTAGAACATGAAAAAATGCTTAACGGAAAAATCCTTAACCTCGGTTGGGATGCATTTTGGAAAACCCTTTCTAAAGTCTACTTGAGGACAAGTAGGATTCAAGTGGGGAGATATTTGATGACATCAAATAACGTTTATTTTATAAGGTAGGGTATGGTAACGCCAGACCCGATGTTACGCCTACGTGGCACCGGCGTTGGTGGCGTTATCATACCCGACGTTAGCGTTGCCCCACGTTGTTGGTACCGGCGTTGCTCCACCAACGTGCGTTGGTATGTATTTTCTTTTTTTCTTTTAAAAAGTGAATTTTGTGTTGTGTTTGTGTGCATTTGTGTATGTTTGTGTGACGCCGTATCCAGCAAAGAAGATACGGCGTATCAGCGCCAGCTCATCACAAGAATACGCGTAAGATCAATTCTCGATTCGGCGTATCACTCTTAACCCTATACGCCGTATGCCCAGCTGGTCGTCAGTCAAAGATCTGTAGTTAATGTGATTGATGGCAATTAATCTTGATTGATTTGATCTTATCGCGAACTCCAAGGAAATTAACCCCATACGCCGTATGCACCTTACTTCATACGGCGTATCCAGGCAATTTTCAGACACTATAAATACGAGACTCAAAAACGAGTTTCAGTGTGCAAAAATTATATTTTTCATACCATACACTCTGAAGTCGAGTTTTCTAAGAGAAAAGAGCAGCCAAGGTCAAGCACCAACCATAATTCCATAGAAGACATCGTGTAATTCTTACTTTTTTAATCATTCGATTTTTAATTGTTTGATCACGATTGTATGATTACAATGATTGTGGGCTAATACCCTCGGGTATTACCCATATTAATAAAGATTATAATGTTTGGTTTGTTTTAATCCGGCTTGCTTAATTTATCGTTGTTGTTTAATTATGTTTATCATCTTATACTTGTTTATGTGCTTGTACATGCAACCTATCATTCAACTGGGTCTAGTGATACTTAACATGTAATCTAGATGCCGGGATAGCTCTCTATGTTGTGTTTTGTATGCCCGGACTAATAGGATCACAAATGACACCCTGTCCTTACCCTTTGATTATGAGCTTTGTTGGACCGGCAGGTGACCCGATAATTGTTCAACTAGTATTGTTCTTAATTAATTGGTATTGATTTGGGTGGTGGACTATCGGTGTATAAAATAACATCAAGCAATAAGTGGGTAAAGTCCCGATGGGCTAGGGTATTAACAGGATCACCACTGCTTTAATTCCCTATGGTAGATTATAATTAAACTATAGGATGCTTTATGCAGATACGTTAATTATGACAGGATTATTCGTGTCTAGGTCTTAGGATGAAGTACTGCCTATGTCTTAAGAATGATATGCCGCTTCGAGATAAGATTATCATTGCACTAATAAACAAACCTGCATTTTATCGGATTATTCATGGTTGATATGTATTCCTTACATTACTATTTGACCGCTTCTTTATCATTTGTTAATCTCCTTGTGTGTGTTTATTGCTTTACTTGTCATCAAAACCTTAGCTTAGATACCCAACTCGTGCCAGTCTGTCAGGCTGAACCCCTTTATCATTAGCTTTGGTTTTGCATAAATTAGATAACTAAAATACTGATAGATTAAATATTAACGCTCTCACTCTTAGTGATCGACACCCTACTTACCAACGAAGCTACATCTTGATCGGGTACACTGCCCGTTAGAGTGTTGTTTTTAGGTATAATTGGCATAAAATAAATAGTAAAACTTGATAACAAAAATAAACACCTACATGACGACACATCACCTTAGCAAAAACCCAGTGCAACATTCTCGAACCAAACACACTGAAATTTGTCACCACTTTCTTCGTTATAATGTCCAGAAAGGACATATCTCAATTGAAAAAGTGTCGTCCGTTGACAACATCGCTGAAATTCTTATGAAACCCCTTAAACATGAATCGTTTAACTATCTACGTATTGGTTTAGGAATGATGAAACACATTTCATAAATCACATTAGTTTGCTTCTTCTTATTCTGTCTCAATTGTAGTCTGTGTTCTATTCCATGTCGTGACAACTTAAATACTCCATCCGAAGTACCTTAAGCATTTTTAATTCGCGTAATGCAAAATAAAATGTCACTACTCTTTGCAAAATTTTCATCAAAACTAAGTCCAAAATACCTCGCTGAGAGTGGCCCCTATATCCTCGGCGGCCCCCCAATATATTTAGGAATGCCTGATACACCATTTAGGGCTTTTAAACATGTTAAATGGATAACTTACTTGTGATTATGATTTTTAACACTTTTTCATATGATATGTCATTGGTAATATCATGGAATAATGATATTATAAGTGTGGTAACATGTTGTGAAAGTATAAAAAGTATGTACATAAACTTGTAATTAAGAGTTTAATTAAGGAAAGTTTATGCTTTCATGTGAGGTTAAAGACATTTGTGAGCTGTTTTAATTCATGTTTTAGACAGTTGGTTTTACATTTTATAAAAATAATTCACACTCATGGCGATTCTATATGATAAGAATACTCGAAAACCGTTTTTATAACGGAAAGATACGACGTTTACAAGTTTACGATACTTAATATTTTATAAAAATAATTTTATAAAATGTTACTGTTCATCAGGGACTTTATTTCGGAAAAAAATCATAAGTAAATCGTACTTTTAAATAAGAATGGTTACTCGAAGAATCGCTAAAAACGGAGTTAAAACGAATAAGTTACGACATTTACGATAATCTAAATATATAACGTTTGAACAGTAAAATCACTATTCATCAGAAAACTCATATTTTGAAAATGTTTTATTTTGATAACTCGTCTTAATACGAAGGCGTGGATGTAAGAAACGAAAGAAACGGACTTTTTTAAACGAGAAAGTTTCGCCAGTTTTATAAGTATACTTATAAAACGTTTTTACTTATAATTAGATTTCACTATAAATCGATTAGATGGTGATGAGTATATAGAATTATATGGTTGGTATTAGTTTAATCAAAGTACTTTATTACTAGGGAGTTTCATAATGAGGCCTCTTCGGGGTGGGCGTGATCGAACGAGTTGTTGGATTTACGATTTAAAGTGTCCTAGCTCCTCATACGTTCACTACATGACCTCTTAATTATGATAGCCCGAACGATAGTATGATGAGCTATACGACCTATAAATAATCAAAGTGTTTAGTACTTATACGACCTATATTGGATTAGGTTGCCTTCGGATTCCTTCGTGACACATTTTTCTATTGTGAATACTTGTTGATTACCATTCACTCGAGGTGAGTTCATAGCCCCTTTTTACTACGTGATTGTTTTACAAAATCTACGGGGTGAATTACATTGCTTGTTTTACTATTGGACACAAGTGTTTTTCTAAGTGTTTTCAAAGTGTTTACAAAGTGTATGCTATCCAGATTACTGCCTGAATATTATTGCTAAGTTACCTTATTGCCGTGAAGTCCCTATTTATCATGAACCGTTAATTGCTATTGTAGTAAGCGCGAGTGTTGTGGATAGATCTATCGGGATGGAACAATCCCCACTTTCCTTGGGATACTGTTTGATCAAGGCATTTAACATTGAGAGGTGTTAGGTTGTTGGCAAGCATCCTATATTCTGATTGGGGCACAAATCTAGTTAAGGCTTCGGGGTCATGAGCTTAGTGCAATAATAAACGTTTTGGACTACTGAATGTGTTTCAGAGTCTACTATTACTTCGATCTTATGGTCCACCCTTTTTACCGATAAACCTATGATTTCACTCAAACCTTTGTGTTGATTTTGAGCATGTAATTTAGGTCTAGGGGTATGAAGTTTGGCAGGGGAGAGCGTGGCGGATATACAATGAAGAGGGATTATGTGTTTTATCTAAATGTCTGCCAAATTTTATTATCTTTAAAAACTATAAGTCATTCTTTTGGTTTATGAAGCTTTTGGTATAAATTAAAAACTGTATGTGAAAAAGTTATGACGTATATACATATGGGACCTTATGTTAAGCTCTGATATTATGCCTTATGGCTCGATTTGAAATTCTTGTCTTAAACGTCATTTGATGGTCATTTCCTATATCTTGATTGTTGTACTTTGAGTTAGTCACCCCATTGTTACCATTCCTCTGCTACCTGATTTTGGGGGTGTTACAATTAGACTAATGGATGCTTTATGCGGATGCGTTAATCGTGACATGATTGTTCGTATCTAGGTCTTAGGATGAAGAATCGCCTAAGTCTTAAGAATGATATGCCGCCTCAAAATAAACAGCCATTGCACTTAACAACCATATCATCATTTAATCGAATTTAACATGGTTAAAACAATTTTTCTATATTTGGCTTGTCCGTTCCTTTATCTTGTTATTATTTGCTTTGTGTTTTTGTGTTTTTAGATTAACTTTGCCATTCAGTAACCCGTGTCAGTCCTCTTGGCTGAAAACCTCCCTTTTAAACCCATATGTAAATTGTATTGCATAGGTTTAACAGTAATTAGACTATTCTTGATAGTTAAATTACTCGTATAGAATATTAGGTTAACTCTCGCTTTTAGCGTTTGACACCCTACTTATCGTGAAGCTACATCTTAACCGGGTACACTGCCCGTTAAAGTGTAGTCTTTAGGTTTGTCGGCTAAAATATAATGTAAAACTTAATAATCACTAAATATACACCACACGACGACAATATCATGGGTTTGTATTTTTTTTGGGCCGTCGTTTGTGGAGAGTGATTAGTTTAATCTTTATTCTTATTAGTGTTTCAAACCTTTAACTTGCTTAGTGTAAATTAATTATTTAATTCTGTAACAACCCGATTTTCACGACGCGTAGGACGATCGCGTGCTCGACGTCATAATTATTATTTTATAAATTCGTGTGAGCGAACGTCGACATTTAAATTTTTATTTGTCGTAAATAATTATTTTCGTATTTTATTACTAATAATTTCGAGAAATTTTGATAATTTTTATTTCTGACGTTTTGCGAGTCACCGTTTGACCGCGTGTTCGTTAACCGTTTCGAGCATCGCAAAAATTTTCGACGCATCTCGTTATTATTTTTAAGATCGTAAATTAATTATTTTTATAAATGTCGTTCATTTTTGTTCCTAGTCTTGATGCCGGATTCGTTTTAAAATGTACTATTTTTTTAAATATTTTAAACCAGAAAATGTAACGGAAAATAAAATGGTCTCGGTAAGTGTAATCACGATAGCCACAGTTGATGGGTTAATTTTAGTAATAGTTGGTGTGTCAAAAAACCTAAATAATAGAAAAGAGTGGAGAGGACCATTCGTGCCAATATAACCAAACGTAACAAAAGCAGATATTTTATATATGTTTACTTCCATTTTTCATAATAAAACACACACACTTGTTCTTTTCTCTCCCCTTCAACCGGTCACCACCACCGAAACACTTTTTCGGTAGACTGGAAACCGCCACCGCCACCGCCGCCGCCGCCGCCGGCCGTCGTCGCCGTCGCCAGAAAAAGTCACATGCAACCCGATCAACTTATATTTTCCGAATCCCCTCGTCATTTCCTACGCATCTATCCAATAAAATTTCACATGCAATGAGTATTTTTGGAATTAGAATCCAGGTTAGTTTCAAACAATTTCGTTTAAAAGGGATGTTTAAAATAGCTAGATAAACATTATTTGAAGCTCGGTTTAAATGGGAAAAGTCCGGTTTTGATGTTTGGGGTTGGTTCGAATTCGGCAAGACACAAGAGGGAACGAGTCGAGTTCCATTCTTGTCCGATCTTGCTTATTATAGCTTTGTAAGTATTTTTAATACTTGTGTTATTTTTGTTTTTTCTATTTAATCGATTTAGAATTATTGGGTGTGATGAAATCCGATTGTACTTTGTAAAAGGTATTTTTGAACAACAGGTTTGACACGGAAAATGAGGTTCGAAAAATCATAAAAACTGATTTTTAATGTTGAAATATGATAGAGTTCGTCCTAATGTACGTTTCGGTAATTCAAACGTCCCGTAACTCCTAATAACGAAGAAGTTATGGCCGATCGAAGTTTGGAAATTTTATAAGTTAACAATCAGCTATTTTAAAAGCATACATTCTGTCCAGATATTTTAACGAGCGTTTTGGTCACTTTCGAGTCCGTTTCAGACTTCCGTCGAAACACGAAAGTTGTCCGGAATGACGTTTTATATAAAATCTCTTTTTGGTCAAAGTCACAAAAACGTGATATAGCGGGTCAAAACCGATGGTCAAACTGCTGCGTTTTTATTAAAAATACAAGTTATAGAAGAATTGAAAAGGGCATTTTGGTTATTTTCAATCGAGATTCAAGTCTCGGCTAAATCTAAAAAGTTGTCTGGAATATCGTTTTACATAAAATCTCTTCTTTGTCCGAATCGTGAAAATGTGATATAACGGGTCATTTAGAGCGGGTCAGATTTAAAGGCAAATTGTTTATATATTATATTTTTATATATATATAGTTTATATATTTTATATTATTAGTATATATATATATATATATATATATATATATATTATATAATATATATATATATATATATTATATATATATAATATTATATAAAAGTCAAATGTTGACTTTAAAAAGTCAACGGGTTAATACTAAACTTGTCGGACATAATAAAAGTGAGTAAACGCTATTATTACTAAGAGTAAGACACTTTAGACTTAACGATGGATACGAACAGGGTATATTCTAAAAATAGAAACTTTAGTAATAATCGAAAAATAATATCGATATGAGTAGTTGGTAAGCACATTGACGGTCGAGAATTCGACGAGATAACTAAATGTTATCACAAATATATTTTGATAACGAGACTTACTGAATATGGTAACTTTCTGAAAATAGTAACTTTCTAAAAATATAAAGTTATCGAAAATATAACGTTTTCAATTAAAGTCACGAAAGATAAAATGTGAGGGACAATTATAACTCAATGTTGTGGGATTTTAGGATCTAACGCGCAAGTGGATTTCTCATCACATGTATAAATATATATATATTATATATATATGATTTTTGTTGATACGATGTACGCATCGTCGATTCTACTTTTCCGGTAGAGTAATCGAGCGACTCTAATTATAGGTCGTTATTGCGTTTGTGGATTTTCGTGCTAGACTTCATTGTTTAATCATCGACTTTTGATCAAGGTGAGTTCATAGCCTCATTTTTAAAGTTTTCAATGTTTTTAACTCCGCGAGGGGGATATATTGCTTGTTTTGTGAAATTGAACGCAAACGGTTTTTGATACTTGAATATGATTCCTTCACTACTTAGTATATGCCTTGTTGCTGTGTGACCGTTAGTTACCATGTGTTGGTGAACGCTAATGCATTAAATAGATCTATTGAGTTTGACAACCCTGTCCGGGGTTTGAATCAGTTGTGACCACCCTGTCAAACAGACATTTTGTGGTTAGTATTAGGAGAAGTAACATACTTATCGGACATAATTTCGTCCTACGGGAATGAATGTGTTAAGTTTCGGTACATGGGCTCTTTAGTTGGAAATCACTATTTTTATAACTTGACTTACGAACCTGTAACACCCCCAAATTGGGTCGCAGCGGAATAAGGGTCCAGGGCGTGTTACTTCATAGATCAATAACACAAGATGTATATAG